>BTSX01000004.1:31884256-31980590 GCA_036245825.1 Pristionchus entomophagus
GTGAGACATCCCTCACATGCTCCAATCAAGGAGATTGTGATGATCAATGTGAAGAGGAGAGGTGAGCAAGGAGTAGAGAGGGAGTAGAGAGGGAGTAGAGAGGGAGTCCAATTCGCCTGGTCCAATTGGTACTGGTTTTTTTTTATTTTTTTAAACAGGTGTAACGGGGCGGCGTCGCCGGCTGGCAACTGAACGACAACATATGCCGTTATATGCTAAGTATGCGCACACACCGAGAAAAGACACCAGCGCATGTTCCGCGCATTGAAAAAACATGCTGAAGACGGGACTACCTTAACCTTTACCTTTTTTTTTTTAGAGAGGGAGTAGGGATGGAGTAGGGATGATGTAATCAATGACCCCAATCTATGGGAACTTATCCGTGTTCTCATCTCTATTGAATCACTCTGGTCTCTTTCTGAACCGGTTACTTGCCAGGGCATTAATGCTCCTTCTCCATTCCTTATTCTCGAGGAGTGAAGAACAAGGATGAGAGTGAAAGGAATCCGTCCTTCTCCTCTTTCCTTTCCTTCATCCGTTCAAACCAGATTGAGTGTTCACTCTCTTTTTGTCTATTAGGGATCCATACGATGGCATATTACGAGATGAGTGATACCCATGATAAGAGGAAGGGGAGGAGGGAGGGGTCTCGAAAGTCAATCCACGATTACAGTACTCCTCAATGTCGAGATGGAGAATGTGTATGTAACAAGTGTGCAAAACAACGTGTGTGACTTCGAGAAGAGAGGTCAGTCAATGTCCTTTTATCTCATTCAATCATTCTTTTCTCTTCCTTGAGGTGAATGTGGATGGAGTGATCTACGTGCTATCTCCCCTCAGTTCAATAATATCTCTGTGGCGTCTAAGAAGGGACAGGGTCCGTTCCCTCACTCACTATATCGTAGTCATCAATCCACTCCAGATAATCGATATGGTCTCTCTCGTATGTCACCACGAAGTTATTCTGGTCTCCTAAGGTGATTTAGACTGAGAAAACACATAAAATAGATGTTTATCTCTCTCAGACGAGCCTCGATATCTGGTCCAATTTCCCTCTCAGTTGATCTATTCCCCTCCCATAATCTAGATGTCAAGATATGCGTACACAGTCTCAAGGTATCCAGTCTCTTCTCCCTCATTATATCCCCACTCCCCTCTCAGACTTGCCAATCTCAACGAGTTGAAGCGAGGGCATGGAATAGAGTCACTGCCAAGATTAGAATGAAGAGCACTGACAAAGTGAGTGAAAGGAACTGCCCCCTCCCTCCTTCTCCCCCCCCCCCCCCCCCCTTCCCCCTCCTCTCTTCTTCCCCTTTCCGTTCCCGCACGAGTAATAACTAGACTAGAGTGAAAGGGTACGAAAGAAGTATTGCAACGCATTCAATCTTTTTTTTAAAAGTTGGCTAACAGTGCCGTGTTCCCCACATGTTTATCTTCTTCCCCTTTTCCTTCTTTCACAATAGAACCAGGATATAGATCACCATCTCTCCTCTCTCTCTCCCTCTTCTCTCTCTCTCTCTCCCCCTCTCCCTCTTTCTCTCTCTCTCTCTTTATTTCCTTTCCAGCTCTTTCTTCTCTTCTACAACAAGGCTGTGATAGAGAAGACTATTGCCATCGACAACATTCTATTGGAATCGGGAGACTGTCAATCGATACCACCCAATGCAGTTACAAGGAGACGAGTCTGATATCCTGATATCCCCTCCCCTCTCCTTCCCCCCCCCCCCCCTTTCCCCCATCCCCCATCCCCTCTCTTCCCTCTTTCTCTCGCCTCATCCACTCAGGACCAAAACAACTTCTGTTTTGATTGTCTACTAGTCTGCTAGTCATTTCCCTCTTTAGTTTCGAGAGATACTTCTCTAATTTCCTCAAACATTGTCCTCTCTCCCTCTTCCATCAATCGCTCACGAGTCACTCCATTGTACATAATCATCGCGTATCTCGTCTTCTTTTCTCTTCTCCCAGTATGAATAAGAGATTCGAATTCATCAATCGAGATTCAATTGGGTGTAATACTGGATGTCATACCTCTCTCTCGCATGAGGGAAAGAGAAAAGGAAAGATTAATTTTTCATAAGCAGATCATACGGGGCTCAATGTCTTGTTTATAGGTATTCCTCAGCTGATCAGAGGCACCATTGAAGTTCCTTTCCTCTTTCTCTATCTTTGCTGTCTCTATCTCTCTCTCACTATTCATCCTCGTGTCTTTAGCCTCTCTTCTCCTACTCTCGTCTCTCGTTCCCCTCAGGGCTTTTCGCGTTTGCTCTTGGAAAAAACGGTTGCGCTCTCATTTCCGCTCCTGTGGATTGCAACTAGAAGTGTACTTTAGTTGAGAAAGGATGGTACTCTGTTGCACACTGGATACTGGATACTCTCTCATTAAGTAACATTTCGGATTTTTTTTCTCTTTACCCACCTACGTCATCCATCTTTCGCAACCATTCCCATAAACCAAATTCTCGAAATAATGAGCATCTTCATCAAGCTATTTGTATTACCTTGATTTTATTTGTATTACCTTGATTTACTACTTTCTTTAATGTTGATAAATGGTTTATCATAACCTTCGCGAAAATATTTTTTAAATTACTTATTTAAAAGTTCGAGTTTAATATACGGTACTTCCAGAATTCAGGGACTTCAGGGACATCCAGGTATCGGCATGATTGCGATATTTTATTATTCTCTTTATTTTATTTTATTTCCCGCTAATGGAAGAACTGTAATTACTTCATTTATTAGAGTTGTAATTACTTCATTTATTAGAGCGGGAACTAGAATAAAATTCGACGGATTTCGCAATCTTGCCCAGCCCTATTATCGACACTTCTCATATTATTTTTATTATACCTTAAATCGCGATCGCGTCTTCGTGTTTTTTGCTTATTTTATATAATCGTCGTCATTGTATGTCGTTTCTTCAGATAATGTCCGAAAACGGAGAAGCTGGAGAACAGTATGTAGTGGATGAAATCGTCGGCCACATGCGGTCTGGATGGCTTTTTTTTTGCTTATACAGTTCCTATTCAGAAAGAGAGATCTCATTGCAAAAGGAAGCACCTTGGCTTACGATGAAAGCGACTTGAAATCATCCAAGTGCAAATATGCATTCCAGGTACGCAATTACCATCGTTCAACCTATTTTTTGCTAATTTTATGCGAACGTTCTCATAATTATTATCTCTTCTTAGAAAACGGAAAAGGAATAAGCGATTTCTTTACTTTTAGTCTTGGCCTCTAAAGTCAGATTCAAAAAATTAATTAATAAGCATAATAAATTAAGGTCCGTTGGGTGGGATGGATAAAGGACGAGGATCTTACCTGGCAGAGCTACGAGAGCTTCGAGGATAAGACAGTCCCTAAAAACTATGCAAGAAGGAATGCATTGGAACTGTTCGAACGTACGCTGCGAGTGCGTCTCATTTCTTTTCCTCATTGTTCAGATCTTAAGATTAATTAATTATAATTTGGTTGCAGAAGCAACTGTCACAGGAGGAGATACGAAAGATTGTGAATGAGATCGAAGCGACGTGCGAAAAGAAGGATGGCTCAGAGCCAAAAGCAAACCCAACCGAGGATATGGTAGGAGGCCTATTTCTGTCTTGAGTCATAGTTTTGTGAATAGTGGGATTTTCATATGAGCCCAAAAAGGTCGATTTTCCGAAACTGTGTTTTGGGGTTATGGAGGGTGCTGAAGACGATGGGCATATACATTTTGCTCGCGTAGTCTTCGTTGGCTCCAGACGGCTTCCGTCGAAATCGCCTTTTTAAGTGCTACTCGGCTCTCGAGAGTGCTAATTTTAGGTGACAATATTTCCAGGGGCAGAATTGTATGGCGAACAAGCCTGTCTAGTTCATTTTTCTGTGATTTTCAAAAATAATTTTAAAATGTCAAGTTTTCGGAGAGTCAAAAGTGGTCTTTGCATTTAGTATTCATCGAACCGCCTGAGGATTACAAATATATTTTTAGTTTTGAAATCGAGGGTGCACGGTTCGGGTAATTCGAGTTACAGAGTACCACAACTGTGAGTAATAGAGGCGCTCTCATTCCCTTCCCCCACTTCCCTGACCTGCCGAGGCGAGAGAGCGCCCGAGTAACGGAGGGGAGAGAAGAGAGGAATAGGGTAGGGGAACCTCTTTTGTCGCGTTTTAAATACACTCTAAGTCGAATTACTCTGACCGTGCACCCTTGATTTAAAAACAAAAAATATATTTGTAATCCTCACGAGACCGCGGTTCGATGAACACTAAATGCAAAGACCACTGTTGACTACGAAAACTTGACATTTTAAAGAAAAAATTAACTAGATTGTTTGCCATACAATTCTGCCTCAGGAAATATTTTCACCTAAAATTAGCACTCTCGAGAGCCGAGTAGCACGTAAAAATACGATTTCGACGTGACGCCGTCTGGAGCCAACGGAGGCTTAACGAGCAAAATGGATATGCCCATCGTCTTCAGCACCCTCGATAAACCCAAAACACACAGTTTCAGAAAGTCGTCACTTTTGAGCTGTGCCAGATCCTTCCGATTCTGCTCGAAAATAAGGCGAATGGGCTCATATGTTCATAAGCTCGAAAACAGGGGTCTTAGTGGCTGAATAATATCTTTCGATCCAATAGCAATATGATTTTGCTTTCAGATGGATCCATCGTCGATGGCTGATGGGGAGGAAAAGAGAGGAAAGGATAATGAAGATAAGGTGAACAATTTGTTCAATATTAAAATAGCAACATCACTAATTAGTCTAGATAATCACTTTACAATTAGTTGCAGACACCAAGTGATTCTTCAACTTCAGTCATATCCTATGCTAAAGTGAAGGGATTGAAGGTACACTTATTAATTTTCTATCTTATCATAATTATTATTCTCTTAGATTCATACTTCAGAAGGCGAGAAAAATTGGAAAAAATAAGATTAAGTGATGATGATGATGATGAGAAGCGAAAGAAGGTATCTAAAGGGTTGATTAAGGAGTAGGTTGGATGAATTATGTACGTGATTGCAGATGTCGATGAGAAAGGAAGAAGAGAATGGATCCTCTCAGTTCAAAAGAAAGGAAGAAGGCGAAGAGGGAAAGATGGAGCAGAAGAAGAAAGGAAATGAACACGGAAAACGGGCTGTCATCGAATCGGTATGTCACTGGGTGACGAGATAATAGTATATGGTATCGTACTGATTGCAGAGTGATAGTGAGGACTCTGATGGAAAGGAGAAGACGACCAAGAGAAAGAAGAGGGATTCGGTGAGATCATACTCTATATAAAAATCCTGGCGTCTGCTTTCTGTCCACCCCGGGAGTTTTCCAATTTTCGTAAACAGCCCCTTTTCAAAACATGATACAACATGGCGAAGCGCGCAGTGCTGAGCCACGTTTCCAATTTTCCCCGAAGTAGTCGAGGGAATGCAGCTAGTATATTATGTAGATTATATAACGCTACTAAATAACGCAGTGAGATTCTATAGTTTATTTATGTACGTAATGAAATAAATTATTATTAAGTTTTTAGAGTGAGGTGGATGAATCGTCGAAAGGAGAGAAGAATGCAAAGAGAATCTCTCGTGTAGCTGCAAATGAATCGGCTGTAAGTTGGAGTAGGAGGATCAGAGATCAAAATACATTATGCAGATGGAAGTGGATATGATTGGTCTGGGTGAGGAATCGAGAAGACAGAACAATACTAAGAAGGACCCAGAGGTATTTTATGATTTGACATATATCTAAACAATGTGAATGTCTTGCAGAGTGATGATGAGATCATGATTATTCCCACGAAGAAGAAGCATGAGAAGGAGAAGACGATTGAGGTGTGTAAGTGGGATATTAGGGGTTATATATTAACGACCTTTCTCATTGGAATGGGAAGCGAACATATGGGCCAGATAGCTTAACTATAGGCATATATAGAGATTTAAAATATATGGATTTTAGAAGGGAGAAGCTAAGAAGAGACAATCGATGGAGGAACGAAAGAGACCATCAGTGAGTGATTAATGGATTTCTAGCGAAATCATTATTTCGGAGATTATACGAGTTTTCAGATGGAGATATATCTCCCAAGGAGAAGAAGAAATCACCCATCAGAAAGAGACAGGTATCAATTATTGAACATTAGAGAATGCCGTTTACTTTTATGTGCTGCTGTTGGAATGAACTAGGAATACTAATTTGAATAATTTCAATCTTGTCTAATCTTCCTTTGAGATATCAAGCAGCGAGAGCGATGAGAGTGAAGAAGGAGAAGGAGAAGATTGGGAACTGGAGAAACTGATCACCCATGTCTCGTATGTCTAATTCATTCAAATGCTGATATTATCCCCCATTTATTTAAGTGTGAAAGAAGTTCGTGAGGGACGAGATATCGAAGGGAAGGATAAACTGGACTGGGAGAAGATTGATGAGAGCAAACTACCCATCATTTTCAGAGTGAGACACTCCCTTCCATATATTTGTATTGATCTATCTGATGAGGACTAATCGCCAATCTATCCATTACTCGTCAGGCATTGTTCAAGTACACGACCGATAAATGGAGAAAGAAGAAGTTCGAATGGTTGACGATCGAGGATCTGGATGATGTTCCCCTACTCAATCGATATGCAAGTTCTGCCAAACTGACCCTTCCCAAGAGTGAGTTGACTCTATTATACGATACGGTAGTATGTGCAGTATTAGCATTGCTATTCGATATATGGTTAAGTGTGAATTGCAGATTACGTCTCAATGATGAAGAAGACAGAGACGAAGACTGTGTATGGAGATGACGATGATGATCTATTCGAAGCTTGAGGGACACAATCGGTAATCCAATCATCTTTCCTATTTATCATTTCTCTCCACTATCCCCGTCTGTGTAAATTTTCTGTTTTCAACTTTTTCCGAAGTACCCCTCACCTCCATATTATTATTTCTCTTCTTTACCAAACATTCTCACTGGTTCCTCTTTATCCTCCCTTTCATTGACCAATCTCAATTGTTAAAATATCGATCTCACTTTATCTCTATTAGTATTCTCACAATCTCTCCAGTAACATTCTCAGGGTCGCCAACTTACCATAATCGTATGACTTGCTTATTTTCAAGATGTTAATTGCCCCATCACACTCGTTTTTTGTTGTTCTCAGACTTGCTTGTTGTGTAGAAGTTCGCGAATAATTTCCTAGGTTGCGTAGCATAATACATGCCAGGAATACTCAGTTAACCGATGTGGCCCCTTCATATGCTTACCCAAAAAAAAAATTCTCTATTTCCCTTTCTGCGTTATTTCGGACAGTAATTTGGCTGTTTTTTTTCTTTTTGTTGTAAATATCCCTCAATTCCCAAAATGATATTCATCATGTTTTTGAAGTTCTCCCCTTCAACTTGTTTGTTTTTTCCTTCGTAAAAGTTAATAAAGATATAGAAGAGCTTTCGATCACAGCAAATGATCAGTTTGGCACACATTCAACCTGAGATTTAATATGAGGATTGAGAGAGAGAGGGGAAGGGATTCAGACGGGAGTCATGAGCTTCTCTAGTGGAGTGGGCTCTTCTGTAGATGGAGCCACTTCCCCATCCATCTTCTTCTCCAGATAGATCCTGTAGAGAGAAGGAGTAGAGAAGGGAGGGGAGATGGAGAGGGAGAGGGAGAGATACCTCGTAGATCGAAAGACGGCGAATCTCCAGAAAAGGAAAGCAGCCATAATGAGAATTAGAGATTTGACAATGATAACGACCAGAAGACGAGTGAAGAAATCATCGTGATGACCTGAGAGGAGGGAGAGAGGGGGAGATCTTCCCTTATCGGCCTCTAGACAATGGTCTGAACTATTACTCTCTCTCCCTCTGAATGATTAATATTGGTAGGTCCATACTGATCATTCCCCATTATTCATCTACCAACTCATTCATGGAAAGAATTCCCCTTCCTCCCATAGTGATTTCTCCCTCTCTACTCTCTAATCTAATGGAGAGGTGTGGTCCTCACTGAGAATCATTCATCTGTTGCATTTCAGTTCGCTATTTCTTTGGGTACTCGCAAATGACCAATCAAATTAGATGTATACTAACCTTGTCCGAATAATCCGAGGAATGACTGAGTGGAGAAGATAGCGAGAGAAAATGAGAAGACACTCACAAGACACCAAATGAAGAGTTCCGTCGCCTGAAGGAACAAGGATTTGGATCTAGATCTGTTCCATTGAGTCAACACCCTCCCCTCCCCTTTTGTTGTATTGTATTCTAGTAAAGAACGAACCGCAAATATGATAATCGGCACATAAATCTCGGTCGTTCCTTCTTGATAGCATAAAGAGTGAAGAGAATGAGAAGAAGATGAGGAAGAAGCCAGAGGAGACACCTTCATAGAAGGAGTAGAGGGAGGGGGAAGGGGGGGGAAGGGGAGGGGGAGGGGGGGGGGGAGGGCGGTACCATGGAAGGAGGAAGAGAGTGCAGAGAAGGAAGCCGATGCTCTCTATCACAAGAAGGACACTTGGTCGCGTTCTGAAAAGGGGAGTGATTGGAGTGAATTGGTAGATGAGACTGACGATGACATGGAATGCCCCCCCCCCCCCTTTCCCCCCCCCCCCCCCCTTTCCCCCCTCCCCAGACTGACGATGACATGGAATGCTCCTCTCACACTCGATAGGATGGATCATCGTCTGCCAATTCAACCTCGTACTGAGAAAGAGAGATTGACTATGAATGATATCAATGGGAATGATCACTTGGAATAGATTCTTGAAGTAATCGACGATGGGAATTGAATCGACGTGTGGTTGGGGCATCTGAGATAGAGGAGAGACTATCAATCACTTGAGAGAAAAGAGAAGGAGTTGGTGAGTACAGAGAATTGTCTATCAAAAGAGACGAATCAAATTGACTAATGAACTGTCTATGGCAGTAATCTCAATCTCTCTCCTCTCTCTTCTCTTCTCTCACTTGTGTTCTCACTCTCTCACTCCTCTTTCTCTCTCTCATGACGCCTGTTCTTTTCTCTTCTCTCTTCTTCAATTGTTTCGCCCAACATCGATTTAGTGAGATAGAGAAAGGAAATGATCAGCTGAGAGAAGGAAATGGAGTCAAGAGAAGGCGAATCTCACTCCGACAAGGGGAATTCACCCTTCACATACAAATCAATTCAACGCAGAAGTGAAAACTTGTTTGAAAGTGAGTGTGAGAAGGCAATTTCTTGTGACTCTTTTCTATAGGTTCTCTTCTCTCTTCTCCAGGGTGTTTCATCTCTCTTTTCTCGTGTTTCTGATATGGATCCTGATGATTTCCATTGATGGAACATACACATTTATCGAGTTTTATCAATGATGGTGCACTTAACAAACAGAGATCAATCAATCGCACTTAAAACGCAAGCTTCATTCAATGTATGTACAGGCTATTCACAATGTGCAATCAAGGGATGATAAGAGGATACATGAGTCAGTCGGAAGAGAGAATAGAAGAAGGAGGAGGGAGGGGGAGGGGGAGGAGGGAAGGGATGGAAGAGTGATCTACTCAATCGATCGATTCATTAATGCCGACAGCAACAACAGCAGATGAGAGCCCATAGACAACACCTGAGAGGGAGGAGAGATTGATTGGGGGTCAATCAACGTATTCTCACCTGGCAGCATCTTCCTCAGCGTGGTGGTGGTGATGGCAATCGTCGACCACACTACAATGACACCATCTTCATCAGAATGAACTAGGTTGACTACCGTAACCCCTCCCCTTCCCTTCGATCTCCCCCTTCTCACTCACACGACTTGTGGCTGTTGATGGACGTACATGACGTTGGGTTGAGGTCCGCCACCCGGTTGATATCGTCCTCCTCCTTGCTGGAATGGAAAGATGAAGGGAGGGAGAAGGAATACTATTCACAAGGAAGATTCGAAGCGTTTCAATGCGAGAAAACGCTAGTCTAAATACCCGAGTGAGGGCAATCAAATCGTCGACTGAGTAATGCAAACATTCGGTTTCTTCACTTTCAGCCATAGAAAAGAGTCAACCGTTTCTATGAATTGATCAAAAGGATAATTTTCAATTTCAAACCTGGGGGTAACCCTGAGGGTAGCCCTGTTGTTGAGGATAAGACATGGTAGACTGAGATGGAGACAAACGATGAATGGAACTGAGTGATTGAGAGAAGAAGAGAAAGATCCTTATATCGAAGCTGATAGGGAATGATAAGAACTGACGAGGACTCAATGAGTCATCAGAGGTTCGAGAGAACCTGCGAGTCATACATTCAGACCAGGGCTGGGATTTTGTGTTTTTCAGGAGTTTGGACACAAAAAGTTTTGTGTTTATCTGACACAAAAAAATCGTGAAAAAAATTCTCCAGAAGCAAAAAAAAATCGTAGAATTTCATCAATTTTTGGGAAACAAAATTTTTTCGCTGAAAAAAGTATAAAAAATTTTGTCCAAAAATGCTTGAAGATTCGGAAAAAAAACCCAACCAGTCGCAAAATTGATAACGCAAGTTCAAATTTCGAAATATGCTACTGGAAAATTATGAAAATAGGTTGCTGCCTAAAACAAATTTTTGAGTTTTTTGTGTTTTGTGCACACAAAAAAATCTTTTTGTGTTTTTGTGTGGACACAAATTTTGTGTCTGGATAACGTTTTGTGTCCCAGCCCTGGTTCAGACTAGAGTGCGCTATTCGGGTATTCGTCTCTTTATTCGGTCGAGTGGTGAGAGAGTGTGTGGATTGAAGAGACGATTACCCGAATAGCGCACTCTAATTCAGACCCATGCGAAACACCATATCAAGACGATATTCCAATGGATCATTCGATGGATATGATCCGATGAGTGTATCACAACTACAACTGAAGAACCAAGAGAGATCAAAGATCGTCAATTTATCCATAAAGAATTGAACTGCTTGGCAGCTCTATCAGGGAGAAATGAATGTGAGCAAGGGATACGGTATCATTCATAGTCTAAATGGATTCGATAATCATTATTATCTAGAGGTGCCGTACTCCTGTAATGAGGCGAGGGAATCTCATGAGACGGAGCAGAGGGGGAAGAGTAGAGTGAGTACTCCGGTGGTGGGATCGACTCCAAGTCTATTCATCTTGGTTATTTATGACTAGATGAGCATGGAGATTATGGATCACATCTCCATAATTTGTCCATAATATAAACAGATCAGTCGCGATTCAATCTAATTTATTGTTCTCATGGCAATAAGCACTATGTGATACGTATTGGATCTCGTCCCTGTACGTCCAATGTCGAAAACGAGTTAATCTTCCTGACTCTCTCAGAATCGCTCGAATAATCTCAAAAAATGAGATTTTTTGATAACATTTGATAACACGGCCTTTCCTGTCGGCTTGAAGCCGTCTTCAACGAGGCATTTTCAACAGTGAAACCGACTTGAACTCTAGTCGAAACCGGCATGCCGAGACCGTTTTGATATGCAAGGCGCCGTTTTGTCTGTGAAATGATCGATATATCGAGATGAGGGAGGATTCGCCCTCTAAATAAAGGAAAAGTTCCGCTACCATCTTGCAAAACATGGTCGATCGTGGGGCTCGAACAGGCGATATAGCGGACTTCAGTCAGACACCATAACCACTATCCATCATCCACTCTGTTGATAAACGACACACGGCTGAGTGGTCTAGTGGTATGATTCTCGCTTAGGGTGCGAGAGGTCCCGGGTTCAATCCCCGGCTCAGCCCTACTTTTGCCATCTTCATAAATAGTTTCCAATTACTTAGATTCTAGATTTTTTGTTGAATTTTTAGAAGTTGCGCCGTGTTTATCACCGCTTCAATATATTGTTTGCTTCCATGAGCGTTCTGATATAAATATTTATCATAGTCAATCTCTGATATGCATTCATGTTACAGATTTGTATACAAGGCTTGATGTTAGCAGTTTCAAGTAACTGAGTACAATACAATTTAAAAATTAGTAGTAGTTTAAAATGGTCAATACAAGTCGATATGAACAATAGGATAAGTATATAGAGTCACAGTACCATTCAAGGGAATAACAATGAGGGGTGAATGAACAAGTGTATGGAATGAAGGATGCCTATTTAGTCTATTCACACATATTGGACTTCTCTCTATAATGAGCAGCTAGTATCTCCCATGCCTTGGGGGCCATGAATCCATGAGGAGGAGTCTCCCCATTCCGAGCCAATCCTCTCATCTTAGTACCAGAGATGAAGTCGAAATCCTCTTTACGAGAAGCATCGAACATGGCCATTTGACCAGCCTGCAATTCAATCAATCCCATTGAAAGACTCATTCCCCCCCTCCCCCTCCCCCTTCTACTCATTCTCTCCTATCTCATTCCCTCTCACCTTCTTATCATATGCAGCCACTCTGAATGGGACGACATTGAGATGAGAAAGACCAGGTGCCATCGACAGAACCTGCAATATCATCCCATTCAGTCACGAGTCTGACCTGCCGTACCCTTCCCTTCCCTTCCATCTCTACCGTACCTTCGCTCCATGGGTCACTTCATAGAGGGCGTCTCCACTGGGACTGGCGGGATCAGCGATTCCAGCCGGATCTCTGCAACCATCCCTTCTTTTCCTTCCACTCCTTCCACTCTAGCGTATACCCTCTTCTACAGTACCCTCCTTTCCCTACCGTACCTTCCGACAATGTAAGTGTGTACTCCAGCAGCCAGTCTTGCCCTCGCGTGCCATTGTACTTCCGTCGGTCCGGCATACATCATTGGAGAAGGGAAGATGGAAAGACCTGAGATCAATCGATAAGTGATAGATACGGTATATCCACAGTACTCACCGTCCAATCTGCACCCAACAATTCCTCCTCGATCACTGCCTCGTGTTGACGAATGCGCACTTCCAGAGGGACGTCGTCATCCTGAATCAATCGATAACCATAATCCACAGCATCCCCATCCATGATTACCGTACCTTGGTCCATCCTCCGAGGGGGTGAAGGAGTAGAATGGGGTTACTGTACTTCTCGAGTAGTTTCGCCCTCGTTTCTCTCATGAGCAAGGCGTGTCCATTATGGATCGGATTGCGGAGCTGAATGGGTGAACAAATGGACAATCCGCTTCCCCCTCCCCCCCCCCCCCTTCCCCCCCCCTACCTACCTGGAATACGAAGACAGCATCGGCCTTCTTCTCATCCAATATTCTCCTCAGTTCCATGGGAGTGAAACGGAACTTGTCCAATCCATCATTGAATGAGATCCGATCGAGTACCTCAATTCTACCGTACTCCAACTGGTCTGCCGTACTCCATCTACCGTATCCTACAGTAATCCTCACCTCGATATCTCCTCCTAAACAGAATTCTCCAGCATTGAGTACTTGGGCAACTCCTGGGTGTCTTTCATCGATGGATCCGAATTGACGAGCAGCTCTCTCCTTCCTCAATCCAAGCACTCAGTCCAATCCATTCCCTACTCAGTCCAATCCATTCCCTACTAAGTCCAATCCATTCCCTACTAAGTCCAATCCATTCCCTACTCAATCCAATCCATTCCAACCTTCCATACCTTCTATGCTCGAAAATCTCTCCATTCCTCAAGACGGCGATTCGTCTTCCTTCATACGAGAGAGCTATGGCAGGGGCGACCTTTCCATCTGCTTCATCATCATAATTGTGACCCGATGGAGTACCGTACTCCTCACCTCTTGTCACATGTTCCTTCTCCTTTTGAGTGAGAGTGAGTACAATGGGAAGAGATTGATTGAGTGGTCCATCCATGGGGAAGGAATCTTCTCCAGTCTCCCCTTCCTCATCCTCTTCTCCCGGGAAGATACATCTACAAAGGGATTCATCATTAGTCAATACTAACCCATTTCCCTTCCCACTACAGTACTCCACTCACTTCCGCTTGAGATCCAGCATCTGTCCAAAGTGGAGAGACTGGAGATATTGTCGCTCCCGCATGAATCCATAGAGGGGGGTCGCCCAGCCTTCCGCCAGAATCTGAATAAGATGGTAACCTACAGTAACCTGCTTTCTTCTGCGTTCATCTACCGTACCTGCAGCCACTGAAGTTTGACGAGATCGAGTTTGACTTCACACTCGAGTCCATTCAATTCCTCCTCCACAGTCGATTTGATGGAAGGAGAGACGATCAATTGACGGACGGGAGGAGCGAAAGAGGAAAGAGCCTCAAAGAAAGTGATGGGCACAGTCAGTGGCAGACTATTCTAAAGCCATGACTATGAAACGTGCTGAGTACGTTGGAAGAATATTGTTAGTAGGAGACCCCTTCCCTCCTTTCATCTCCCCTTCTCTCCCCCCCCCCCCCCCCCCCATCTCACCTTCTCAGGGATAACTCCTTCCTTCAAGAGGAAATCGAGTACAGCATTCACACATTCCTCAGCTGATTCCTGTCCAGAATGGAGAACCAGATCGGCTGAGGAGAGAGTCTCACTCATTTATCTCCAATCATTTTCCCTATCATCATACCTTTCTCAGGTGCTTCATACACTCCATCGACGCCTGTCATTCCCTGTACTAGTCCCTTCCGAGCCTTCTTGTACAGATCTATCACAATTAGTCATTAAATCAATATTCATCGGCTACTGTAGCCTTCTTTCTTACCTTTGGGATCTCGACTTTCGCACACTTCAAGTGGTGCATCTACGTACACTTCGAAGAAGGGAAGACCATTCTGGAAGAAGAGACAACTTCTATCATCAATCAATTGGAACTCACCGATTTGTGAATCTCTCGGGCGGAATCTCTATCAGCACGATATGGAGAAATGAAGGAAGCGAGAGTGACCATTCCAGCGTCAGCGAACAGTTTGGATACCTCAAGAGACAGGAACCGTCTCATCAATCAATCAATCAATGGATTCTACAGTACCTCAGCGACTCTCCGGATGTTCTCAGCTCTTTCCTCTTTGGTGAATCCGAGATTCTTACACAATCCGTGTCTCACATTGTCACCATCCAATCCATAGCAGGGGATTCCCATCTGGATTAACACATCATCACAATCTCCGATGAGAATAACTTCACGATGAGACTCTCTTCACTACTCCATCATCACCCCTAATCCCTAAACCCAAGTCTAGACCTCGTGCAGTACGCACTTTCTTCCTCGCGACGCGTGCGGCTCGCGTCGCGGCTCTTTGAGGCACTCGCTCACTAGAGAGAATTTCGACACCCTCTCAGCATCGGCTCGGTGGCTCAGCTGGGTGGCTGTAGGACTAGTGAATCAGATCCACCCCGTGGCAATTCTTTTGCATCATTTTTTTCTAAGTCAAACGATCACAAGAATATGTTTTTTGTCCATTTTAAGCTAAAGAACGCATTAACCTTCAACAAAAAAGGCCACGACGCGCGAAGCGCGGAGTCCGTCACTCAGTGCTTCCCGAGCGAAGCGAGGGAAGCACTTAGTGACCGCTTAGGCATACGCATAAAGCCACCTCACACCCAGCTTAGGGAGGCCCACGCCTCTAAACCCACTCAAATTCAACCAATTAATCGAGAGAATGCGACCAATCTAGAGATCACCACAAACTCCTAAAAAAAGATAATTCAATCGATATCTCCTTTCTACCGTACCTGAGTGAGTGCCTTCTCGAGGGCGAAGGATACGGTAGTCTTCCCTGCTCCTGAGAGTCCCGTGAACCAGATAGTGCAGCCTCTGAACCATTCCCTCGTCAGTCTCCCCTCTGACTCCTCTCTCCTTCCCCCTCCCCCCTCCCTCCCCTTCACCTGAATCCCTCGTGTCTTCCCAACACATCCGCCCGTTGATCTCTCCCTACAGTATGCTCTTGCATTGTCACATTAGTCGCCCCCATACTGTAGCTCTGCAATCAATCAATAGGCAAATCGATGGATACCGTGGTGATTGGATCGTGGTGGGACTCACGGAAATTCGAATTCTCTTGCGTGGATTGACATCACCCAGAGGCTGGGAATTCTCTGAGACGGGCGATAGAGGGGGAGGCGCCATCTGATGCATTACTCTACAGAAAAAAAGGATTATCGATCGGAAGAGGGGAGGGGGTAGGTCACGGAACGAACGAGAAGATGGCTGGAAATGGGGAGGGGGGAAGGAAGAGTAACGGATGGTAATTGAACACCTCCTTTACACCGACCGTGTCTGTGTACAGGATAGTCAATGTGAGAGTGACCAACCAACTCCGTTTCTCACAATGCGAAACAACAACAAAATGGTGAATGGAAGCGGGGAAATGACGAAGATAAAGAACAAACAAGAGGTGTCCCAAGAGGGAAGAAGGGATGTTGCAAGAGGAGAGAAAGGGGTCGATGGAGGGAAAGGAAAAGGAGAGGGAGGGACGAATGATCTACCCTCCCTCATACTCTATCCCCCCCCCCCCTCCCACTCTCATCCGATTACTAGTTAATCGACGGATTACTCGATTGAAACAGTGAAAATAAGAGAAAGATGAAGGAAGAAGAGGAAGACAGAGGGGAAAGGAAATGAGTGTATAAGAGAGTGTGGGGAAAGGAGAGAGCCCAGAGAGGGAAAGGAGCGAGGGAATGGAGTGGGAGAGTCTGAGGGGGGAGGGAGAGTGCAGTCCAGTGGCTCTCACACCATCTCCCATTCAAAGAACAATCATCTCTAGTTGTCTACTTATCAGTGGTGTGCAAAATTTTTTACGACCTCCTCTATATGCATACTCTCTCGTCTTCTCTAACCGGCGAGAGAGCGCGCAAAATAAGGAGGTCGTAAAATGCACACCCCTGCTACTTATGGAATAAAGCCGATCTCAGTTTTGAGATTTAAACTACCTATAAGTTCTCGATTTTGTGAGACAGACATATTTTACTATCTCCCCTTGCTATGGATTTCACATACCAGATAAGCGTGTTTCATGGATTGCAACCAGTCTATTCCTCAATGGCCTCTAAATCACTTGTTTATCAGCAACAAATTATGTATAGCAAACACACGAATGATTAGCACCTTTCGAGAGGATGGAGACAAGTTAGCAACGTACTCATATTAAGGAGTTAGTGGAAAGATAAGTCACAGAGAGCAAGACCCTCGAGTATTGGAAGCAAGACGGATGGAGAGCGGAACTTGCTGAGAGAAAGAGTGGATTGAACTCTGTGACGATAGGAGGGAAGGGGGGGAGGGGATAGATAGGTCGAGAGATAATAGAGAGGTGAGAAAGGAAGGGGGAGGACGAAGAAGGACTGAGATGGGAAAGAAGTCCTATTAGACAGAGAAAGCAATGGATAAAAAGGGAACACTCGATATGCAGATAGTACTTACACCTTACACAATGTACAATATACATCAATCTCTACTGTGAGGAGGAGGGGGGTCAATACTCGTGGGATACGGTATCTCCCTTCTCCCTCTTAGATATTCGTCTTCTTATCTCTGGAAGGAGGGGCGGCACTCTTCTGAGTATCAAGCACGATCGTTCCAAGATCATAAGTGTTGGGGGTGAACACCTGAAATTAATTGAAGGTCAAGAGGGGGGAGGGGGTACTGTATAATCAAGCTATCGATCCACTACCGTATCTCCTTCCTTCTCTCTACCGTATTCCTTTACTCACATTGAACTCGGGCAATTCGATCGTCTCTCCCTGCTCTTTATTGCAGTAATGGCGAATCTTGATGTAAGGCTCGGGAACGTTGGGTACCTGCATGATATCAATGAATCATTCTCATCTAACTACAGTATCATCGTGTCCTATAATTAGGGGGTCAAATCAATAAATGGAGATAGTAAAGGGTACTCCGGGAAGCCAATCGAAGTCATCAGCACATCCATCGAGAGAGAATCGACCTTCCTCGTTTGAGAATGTCACTCTGAAGGACCAAGAGTAGGCATGGATCAATGAAAAGGAGAATCCAATACAATAATCAGTCATTCTCATTTTCATAGGATGACGCAACAAAAGCTCATCATGCATCATCATGCACTCACAAAACACGTTCAAGGAAAATGGAACGTGACTAAATTCTTCCTCATCTTCTCTCACAAAACCGGCGAAAAGTGCATTGATAATGAAGGAATCGGCACTCAAATTTCCAATAAAATTTTAAATCTTTTCTTCTATTTATAATATCCTCCATCAATCTCCTTCACTCACCCCATGAGATCATCGGGATCGATGAAGGAGAAGGGAAAGACCGAATCACGATCCAGCACACGGACCTAGAGAGAAAGACTACTTATTATATCGTACACCACTCCCTTCCTACCGTACTCCCATCCTACCGTAACCCTCCAGTGCTCACCTCGACATTTGTGCTTTTGGTCTCATCCTTCTCACAGAGTACCTTTCCCACTATCCACACACAACCATGGCCAGCCTGAGAAAGACCAACGAGAGAAGAAAAGAGAAGGAGAGAGAGGGAGACTGATGAGGAGATCATTCCTGAGCATATAGAGAGATTACTGATTGATGTAATGGAAGAGAAGGTAGGTATAATCGCCAATTGGATGAATACGGAGGGTCGGAAGATGAAATCGGATCAAAGGAGAGAGAATTTTCCATACGCTAACACGCAACGGTAGTACTAACAGAGGAAGGAAAGGGGAGGGAGAGGGGGAAGGGGGGGGGGGAGGGGGAAGGGAGGAGGGAGGAGGGAGGAGGGGGGAGGGGGGAGACCGTAGCCAGTGATTCAATTGAGCAAAACAGATTAGGACTGTATCGAAGAAAAGAGGAATGAGTCATACACGAATTATGGCTTCGCTCCGTGTGTCGTGCACGAATGGATGCTATTTCAAAACAAGAGATAAGCCTAGATATAGTCGTTCAACAAAAGAGGAACAATTCTAGGAAGCATAAAGATCTACAAGTACAAGTCGATGGATGAAGTGAGAAATTTCTACCCTTGATGAACTCGATATAAATTGTGAGAAGAGTGTGAACAGAGAAGGAGTGAGGGAAGGGAGTGACAAGTATCGATTGAATGATAGGAAGAGAGGAGGGAGAGTCGAGAGGGGGCAGAGATCGATAGAAGGGTAGATCAAATCGATTTCAGAGACCAAACACGCAAGAGAAATCGATCGGATGAAGGGGGTTATCATTGAATATCCGTTATTCTAACCCATGGAACCCCCTCCCCCCTCTCTCCTCTCCTCCTTATCAATGGAGGACAGCTGTTTCTCTCTCTCTCATCTTGGACGATTTTTAAAAAGAGAAGAATCCGGAGTGGTCTACTGTCTTCTCACATGATTTAGAGAAATGAAATAGACACTGAATCATTATCTAGAGGAGATGAGAATGAATGCTGAAAGCGGATAAGGAACGTCACCAAGTCATAGACCAGGAGTAGGTCAATGTATCATTACCAAGCATATATCTAGGAAATGGTAATGAGTGAAAGTTGGAAATAAGAGTGTTCACACCGTAAAGTGACCATCCATCTATCGTTTACTTAGTGAGAGAAAGAAAAGATAGGAGAGAGGGAGAGGGGGAGACACACACTCTGCACTGTTATGAGTGTTCAACGGTGGTCGGAGAAATGAGAGAATGGAGAAAAAAAATAGAGTGCAAGGGGTGACTGTCGATCTTGCACAGAGAAGATGACTCAATTTCCAGTAGATCTGAGATCGAACGAGAAAGAAGAGAGAAGAGGAACGAGTGGAGAATAGAACAAAGACGAGATGGAAAAGATGAATTGGGACAGATGGATAAGAGAGAGAGAATGATAATGAAGAAGATAAAGGGCAAAAAGTATTAATAGAAATACCAAGAATTAATGAGTAGAAACAATCAAGAATGAGCAGTCAAGTTAAATACCTCGACTAGATAACTCGATTAGCTCAATTACTCATCGGTCACACTAATTGATTAACAATCACTGTTTCAGACATTGTGTTTAATGTGAGCCGAAAAAATGGTCACCTTTCAAAAACAGCAAGTTCGATAGATAGGATCATGGATAGACAACCACTACAGAAAGGATAGATGCGAGAAGATAGTTTACATTCGATACCATACTGTTTATCGGAGCTCACAATCAAGTCGTCTATGAGAGAAGAATGGAGTGAAATGGAGGGCATGAGAGAAGGGGAGAAGGGGAGAAGGAGGGAACTGGTTGATAGTGATCCCTCTTGAGTGAGTCATCCATTCTCTCCTTAGATGGATATCCCCCTATAGACTCAAGTGGATAGATGATACTTCTCTCCCTCTCCCTCCTCCCATTCAATCCCATCACTGCCTTCTCTCTCACCATGGAAACTAGCAGAACGAATGGTTAGAACAATCGAGTCGGAACATGATACACACAATAATTTGAAAATACATTTCATATTCATATACACAATACACATCTACAGCACTCCAGAAAAGACGCCTCTATTTGTGTATTACAAAGCAAAGCTTGATGAATACAAGTGGAATTAGATTAGAGGATGGAGGGGCTTAACAAGAGAAGAAAGGGAACAAAACGAGTGAGAACCAGCGTAATAAATAAGAATATGGATGAATTATGAATAAATATTCATACTGTAGTCTCCTTTCTCTATTCGATGGCAGAAGCGAGGATCTCGGATACGGTCGGATTGGGACTCCTCAAAAGAATAACTGAGATACTGTATCGTGAGAAGGGGATACATTTGAATCGAGATGCTCAATCTCAGCATGCCCTTAGGCACACAATACAATTCATTGCCCCCCCCCCCCCCCCCCCCTGAGCGAAGATTGTCAAGTGAACTGGGATACCTGATGAGTAGATTGAGTCCGATAGAGTTGTCACTCGGATCGATGGCCACATTGGCCTTAGCCAACACTTCGAAGCCTCCTCTGCAATATATGGACATTGATTGCATCATGACTAGGCCACTCCCCCTCTCCTCACCTGAATACTCCACTCATCATGACTGCGTGTCTGTTCCTTCCCTCTGGCACAATATCCGATCTCTCGCAAGGGGCCAGACCCAGTAGACCGCACACCTGCAATGACCAATGGTCATCCCCCTACCCTTCCCTCCCTCCCCCTCCCTCTCCCCTCACCTTCTTGATGGCTTCATGAATGGAAGACACAGTGGAGAGACTGAATGTCTCCTCTACCGTCTCTCCCTCCTCCAATCCATTCCAAGCAGGGCCAAACGAGGCCTTCGCCAGTGGCTGCACAGAGTCAGACACACTCAACTCCACCTCCTCCAGCTGAAACACAAAGAGGGAGTCCTTTATTCATATTATAGATGGATAAGGCAATAGTCCTCATAAGATAACCGTCAACATAAATTCTCAACTCACCACATACGAGTCATCGTAAGTATCATCTGACTCGGGTTCTCCAGTGGTTGGATCCACGTCTTTGACCTACAACCATATCATCTCTCTCTCTCCCTACCCCCCACCCCCCCCCCCCCCTCCCCCTCTCTCACCTTGAAATTGAGCGTGGCTCCGAGTACTCCCTGTACAACTCCATCTGGGAAGGGAAGGAGGACAAAGATGGAAGAGGGTTCTCCATAGGGAAGACGAGCGATAGGACGTTGACGGAGTACCTTCCATTCTCCCTGCAATCACTCCCTCTCCCTCCTTCCTTCCTTCTCCCCCCTCACCTCTGCATCTTCCAACGACACATTCACTTGTTCTAGCAGTTGATCATTCAGCGTGTTCTTGACTTCGAACTGAGAGACAAGGCATCACCTCCCCGCTCCTCCCTTAACCCTTCTCACCTCCAGAATGACATGGTTTCCGAATATGTGCTTGGAGCATTGTACAGTGTATTCGTTCACGTTGTCAGTGAGAGGGACGGGTAGAGTACTCTTGAAGAGAGGACCAAGTCCATTGGTCAGACCCTCGATCTGAGACAGACGATCCGCCGCTGAATGATAACAGTTGATTACCATCTCATTCCACCCTGTGCTCAACAATTAAAGCATTAGAGCCGGCCCTCCCTACTAATGTGTCATCTGACCAGCAGCAGTGGCATTGGCAGCAGTCTTCTTCTCCTTGGCAGGGGCAACTTCCTCAGTCAGAAGGGTCTTCGCCTTCTTAGCCATTGGGGCAGAACACACTGGCACTGACTAAAAAGGAAACAATGGGGAGATATCTATCAGCCATCCATCCATCCCTTCATCACTCACCTTCAGATCAAATTTGCTGGAATGAGCCTCTTCATTCTCGACATACTCGGCTGCTGCTCTCTCAAGTGCAGCGGGGGCTGACTGAATGACATACGACTCATAGATAGAATACCCACTAGGAGATGAGTCTCCCCATCCCTTCTAGATATTGAGTGTATCATCTCACCTGGAGAGTATCGAGTACTAGACTGTTCACGATGGATGGGCCCATGTCCAGTACAGAGAGATAGAACGTGGCCCGATCACGCACCTTAAATGTACACTCTCTTTGTAAAAAGAAAAAGTTAATTAAATAATATTCTACGATAAATACCACGACCTCCCAACATTTAGGACAGTGTAAATATCAGCTCGGTGGCTCAGTTTGGTGGTTGTAGGACTAGTGAACAGAAACTGCAGGGTTCCACACCAGTGGTAAATATTTATATTCGCCTAGGATCCAAACTGTCTACCCCTCGTTATCAGATTGACTCCATTGACCTACCACTTGATAACAGTGTCCGTGATCTAGGTGTTCAAGTTCGTTCTGATTTGAAGAACTCATGCTCTGTTAAGACCCGTGCCCAAAAAGCCACCTCTAAATTGTTTCTCCTTCTCAAATCACTCCCTTTCAACTGTGCCTCTATTCTCATCCGCAGTTACAAAGCCTATGTTCTCCCCTTGCTTGAATTTGCATCCCCTTTATGAAACCCACACTGCCTTAAGCACATAGCCACACTTGAAAAGGTCCACACATTCACTTGTCAAGTTTTCTACCGTTGTTTCCCCTCCTCGACTTACCCCTTCACCCTCCCCTCCGACCAAGACCGCCTTAAACCCCTTGAACTGCGCGCACTTACTGAGAGGAGAGTCATATCATATCTTTCTATGACCCATACGATAATGACTGGTGCCTCTATCATTCCTCGTTCATCTTTCTATGCATACAATCCTACTCGATATAGAGTCTCCTCCTTCGGTATCAACATTGAATTCACTACATGTACAGCCAGATTCAATTCTTTCCCTGTTAGATCATCTCTCAATTACCCGATTTTATTCGTACTGCACCAAATGTCAAGATTTTTAAACGTCGTTTAGAAAACCATCCCCTCTCTCCCAATCACAAAACTAATCATCTCCTCAATTAATAATATTATTATATTCATTTTCCTGTTGCGCCAAGTGCGTAGATCAATTATTATTATTATTAAACCAATAATGAATACCAGTAAACTAGATTAGATTCGAAATCTCATGTAACCTCATCCTCCGAGTCGAGAAGACAGTTCTTGAGTAATCCCTCGATCGATGGTCGCAATTGAGGACATTGGGCACCGATCTTGGCAAGGGCAGAGACGGCCGCTGCTCGTACCTAGAGAGAGACCATTCCCATCCATCCCATGGAGGGAGAGGGGGGGGGGAGGGGGGGGGGTACCTGAGTTGTCTCCAGGATGACTCTGTTGTACACGAATCTAATGTATGCGTGAGGATTCGCTGTCTTTGGAGCCTCGCGACCCAGAAGATGGAGCACCTGCAGCGAAAATCACATAAGCAATATTCAAATATCATCCCTTTGTGCTCCCCCCCCCCTCTCCATCAATCCTCTCTACCTTGGTGGCAAGGGCGGGATGCTCGCAGTCTTCGATGAATTCACACAACTGAGCAAGACCTATAAACAAAGGTTAATCCAAAATCATCAATAACAATAATAGAAGCATCAAATGGATTGATTGAGAATCAAAGTGTTCTCACCGGCTAGTCTTGCATCAGGATTCTCTTCCACGATGGCAATCAGAGTATCCACGATCTCTCGCTTGTACTCAAATCCTCCGTCGTTCCTGAATCAACCACTTTAATTGAATAGAGTAATTGGATCAAATGAATACCTGAGCATATTGGCGAGGAAAGGGAGCATGACAGTGTGCTTGCGAGGATAACGAGCGATTAGGGCACGAATGGCTTCCACCACTACGATCTGCAGAGAGAAACTCTATTTAGATACCCCCTTTCCCTCTCAATCTCTCCTTCTACTCTCTTCCCCCCTTTCCCTCTCCATCTCTCCTTCTACTCTCTTCCCTATCTACCGTACCTTGAATTCATCAGAGATCTCGCTGACGAAGGATGAGATCTGCTTCATCAGTCTCTCCACACTACTCTCTGCCCCAGTCTTGAGAAGAGTTGTGATGGCAAGAGTTGCAATCGATCTGAGATTTTAAAAATTCCCGTATTCATCAGTTATACTATATAAATCTTCTGTTCAAATGAACTCATATCAATAATGAGTCGATATGCCCTCACTAGAGAGTGAATGAGGATGAAGAGTACCTATTCGAGTCAGTGATCAGTTTCTCAAGATCCACATTGCACGAGGTGACTGCCTGAGGATGCTTCACCGACACCTTAAATTAATAACCTTATATTAAGCATTTATAAGTTTTTCGTCCGCCATAATCATTGATAAACAATTAATTTAATTAAATCATTGGATAAGTTACCTTGTTGAGTGTTCTGACGGCAGCGAATCTGAGTGCTGGCTTGGGGGAGGAGCAGAACAATTGGAGGACGGAGATGGCTGGAGCCAGTTCAGAGGGAGACGTATTGGGGAGAGAGACCATCGCCGATGCTGCCTCGTATACAACCTGGAACAAGAGATGAGAGGGAGGGGGGGGGGGGAAGGGGGTACTGACCATCTCACTCTTGTGTCTCAGACACGAATCGATGAACTGGAAGAAGGAGCTGTCCGCCCTGCAACAACGCACAATCCACATTTAACATTTACCAAAACCCGCTATGCCCGAACTAATTCATAATGTGTCCAACGAGTTCGTTTAATATTGATCCTCTCGTTAATGCTTTTAACCATCTCGAATTACTAGGGTCATCATCTATAAGAGTGAGAATCAACAAACTGGTCATCCTCCTCGATGAGCTGCTTCGCTATTCTGATGAGATAGCAGAGAGCGAATGGTGATCTAAAGGGACATTGTCATATGATAGGGAGGAGAGGGAAGGGGGGGGGGGGGGTGGGGAAAGAGACTGACCGCATTCCTCCCTTGGCGAACTTCTGCACCAGTTTGTTCACTGCCAGACGGTCGTTCGATCTGTCATTCAAAGCATTTATAGACTGATAAGAATGATATTCTGTATCCACTGACTAAGTATAGTATGAATGGCCTCTTACCTGATCTGGTAGAGTAGTGCAAGTGCGTGCAACTGCACCATATGGCCATCGGCTGATGCTGCCTCTTGCACCTCATTCGCCCATCGACGAACAACCTACAAATAACTCATTAATTATTAAATTATTAGTATTATAGGAATGAAAGAAACGGCTATAGAGAGAGAGTCTAGACTAGAGAGAATAAAAAGAGCGATATTTAGAGTGCTTACATCTCCAGCCTTCTTCATGAGATGGATGGAGGAGACGAGAGCAGCAGATGAGACTGCTTGGTTACGGTCAACGATCGCCTGTCAATATAGTTATTGCAAAAAAATAAACCGTTTCACTTGTTATTACGAACTGTCCAATCTACTGTGTTTAGCAATCATTAATAATGGATTCTAGGCTTCAGTGTTTGTATTTAATCAGTGCATTTTGCGTCCAGCATCACATAGGAGAAAGATCGGGAATATTGGAAAACTAAATAAATAATTAGGGAATAATTTGTTCCGCACAGTCCATGACTCTAACTGAGTTTTTGAATCTTACAATACAGTAATGGACATTTGAGTGGAGTTGATACCTGCTTCATGTATCTCTCGATAGTCTGGAGCATGGCAGCATCAGTGATGAGACAAAGGGCACGGATGGCAGGGGCACGATACGCATCTTCCTTCCCTGTCATGTCCTTCGTCAACGATGACGTCACGATGATCACGTCGTCGGAGATCGTCGAGAGAACCTCAAGAAAGGTTGGAAGGAGAAGAGATGGGATGGGATACCTTGACTGCCAGATAGACGAGTCTACGGAGAGTGGCATCCTTGCTCTGCCACAACTTAGTCACTCCAAAGAAGGCCTCTGTTGCTTCCGTGCGACCGATGTTGTCACCCTAATACACTCACAATATTGCACTCATTCAGAGAGAATAAATAACCTGTTGGACAAGGTGGAACAGCTTGGTGAGGATGATGGAGCACTTTCTTGCATTGATGGGAGTCTCATTGAAAGCACGGCACTCAAAGGAATTGGTAAAAGCACAACAGAACACACTGATAACTCACCTCCTGAAGAACAGCAGTGACATCCAGTTTAGCGTACGGGTTTCCTCCCGACTCCTCGTCCTTCTTTTCACGCTTCATCTCTGTGTTGGAATCCATTGTAGACTCGAATGCGATCAAGCGAAGACAAAGCGAAACGTGGATTAACACAGAGAAAGAGAGAAAAGGGGCGGCGACTTGGGACAGGTTCCACTTGGATGTCCTAACTTTGATCGAGAACTGAGCGGCTAAACAAGAGAGAGTCAACACACGCTATTAGAGATGTACCACAAGGAGACGTCAATTACGAACTTCTAGACGATAATTGTAACATCGCAAACGCTTAAAAAATGTAAACTTGTATTTAAAATTGGCCACGTAAACGTAGTGGGCGGATCGCTAAACACAGTAAGTTTCTATGGTTTCGATCTGTCGTTCAAATCGAGTTCATCGTTTACAAACGTTGTTCACAATTGAATATGTAATTTACTTGATAACAAGAAGTATTTCAACAAATAAGAATGACATTATATTAATTAGAATGTATCACTGGATTTAATGAGATTGAAAGATGAAAAGCCGTGTCCGTGAAAAAGAGCAACGCAATGTTCTAAATCTCGGCCCGGCTACAACAATTCCGGTTTCCGGTTTACAGAATACGGTATCGGATTGAAATTTAGTTTAATCATTTGAGACGTAACCGGATTACAGTAATGGCATCAAAATAAAAGGAAAATGTAAATCTGTGTATCCCCGTGGTCACGTGTCCTCCCTCCCATATTAAAGGACTTTCGTCTACCTCTTGCAAAACATCACCTGCGGCTACCGCAGGGAACGCTTGACGGAGACTAGTGGTTGGGGCGCGCGCCTTTCTCTACCTCTTGCAAAACATCACCTGCGGGCGGGAGTCGAGCCTGCCTGCGTCGGCATGCCAGTCAGACACCATGCCCCGCATTCATTCGGGATGGTTGCCACTCCGAATAAATCGAAGGATGGAAAGAAGAAGAAGAAGGATGGAGGAGGAGGAGGAGGTGTGTGATCCAAGGATACGGTAGATACAGAAATGTGTGTATTGAGGAGAACATAAGGACGATGATCACAAGTCGGCACTCCGTCCCCCTACCATCGACTGTCCAAAGAGTGCAGTGCTAGAGGGAAAGGGAGAGGGAGACAAGGGGCTTCCCAATTGTGTCACCTTCTTTCCCGAAGTTGTCAGTCTCTCTTCCATCAAAGATCAAAGATCATTCCATTCATTCCAGATCACGTATCAGCCTGAAAACAAGAAACAAGTTCGCAATCTTGAAGTGAAGAACAAATGAGATCGATCGATAATGTTCAACTTACTACGGTATTCCTACCATAATCTTATAATCGATATTGTTTGAGATAAATTCAACATCTCCGGGTGTCTACCGTATGCGTCCCATCCACTTCATTCTCCGTCCAGGAGAGTCCAAGATCATCAAACTCTCCTACAAGGGATGTCCCGATGGAAAATCTCCCAACCTCAAGGTACCGTAATCTACTCCTACCGTACCTCCTTCGTTTTCCTCTCAGGATCGATTCACCGTTGTGATGGCGTATCCACCGGGTTCAGAAGCAAACATTAAGAACACTCGTTCTGCACTTGTGAACGAGTGTTCAACAAGTGCAGAGAGCCCCTCACCAACTACACCAATCGACTACGTGCCCTTGGTCTAACAACGCTCGAGAGTCGACGAGCGAATATCGATTTATGTTGTGCTTACAAGATTGTACATAGAGAGTTAGAGCTCACAGTAGATAACTTCTTCCTTCGCCCATCCATCATTAGAAATTCCCGTCGTAACTGTATTCAACTAAAGAAGCACCGTTTCAATAGAGTCTCCTTAGATCATTTTCTTAGTAATCGTATTGTAAATAGATGGAACATTCTCCCCAACAGTGTCATCATGTCTAGGAATCCTAAGGCTTTCTCCAAATTGCTTTAACTGTAACTTTATTTATACTTTCTGTTTAGTTTTCCTAGCTCATTCCTTTGCCGCCATGTTGCGACATCGTATCTCATGCTCAGCCAAAACTCCACTTTCGTTTTTCGATTACTTCTTATTAAAACGCATGATAAATATTATTAATGTGGACACAGAAAGCTTATGTCGAGGTATACGGTAGTCCACTCAGTCGTCGATCGATTGACCTACCGTAATCAATCTCAGAAAATAGCCGATTGCACGCATCGCAAGTACATCAAAGTGCACTTTGATGGGTACGATGTTCCCGACAAGAAGGTACCGTATCTCTACCGTATTCCGCATGATCTACCATATCCCTTTGAGGCGCCGACTCCATCTAAGATGGCTCCTGCCCCTGCTGCAGCTCCTCCCCCTGCAGCTGCTGCAGCTGCTGCACCTGCTGCAGCCTCTCCTCAGCCACAGCCCGGAATGCCCGGATGGCCCGGTATACCAGGAGCTGGAGGAGGAGGAATCGTGTATGTCATCTATCAAGGAGATCAACAGGGACAACAGAATGGAGGAGGAGGAGCACAACCATACGAAGCTGCTGATGATGATAAGGTACGGTAGGAGGAGGAAGGGAGAGTGATACGGTAGATTGAGATTATGATTTATTGAAGGATGAGAAGGCGGGCGAAGAGGAAGAAGAGGAGGAAGATTAGAAGGAAGACAAAGACAAGAAGAGAATGCATAGTCCCTCTCTCTGTGCATAAAGATTGTGCTGATTGAAGAATGAGATGAATGATATGACATTGAATTGAAGGGAATAGGGGAATAATGGATAGCAACATTGTCCATCTTGTGTTTTTTGCCTGGAGAGATTCCTGGAGAGTCTTTCGGCGATTGTGTCATAATCATCATGAAATCGGTGTTGCTGATCAAAGGGATTACGGTAGAAAGAATATGCAAACTTAATCTTCTCTCATCACTTGTTTGTCTTCTATTCTCCTCCTCCTTCTCCTCTCGTTCATTCATTCCATTTCTATGTCTTCTCAAGCTTCGGTTGTCTCCCGTCAAGGGAGTTTATCCCGATCCAAACCATTGAGAGCATCCTCATCTACTTACATCACATTCACACCTGAAACTGTGAGTTCGCCCTCTACTCCCAGAGGTAATCAATGATCTACCCTCTAACGATTAGGATTGGTCTACCCTCAATCGATTAGGAGTGATCTACCCTCTCTCAGTTACTTTTCGCTGCTGCTAACTATAGACAATCGAAAGATGTCGAAGTGAACAACAATGGACTCTCGTCTATCATGTTCAAGGTACGGTAATCCATCTCAATCGATGGATACCTTAATCTCACAATTGTCAGATGAAATCGACTTCCGCTGAGTACTACCGTATCCGTCCTGTATTCTTCCTTCTGAGACCGAGAGAGAAACAAACGATCAAAGTGACCTTCAAGGGTCTTCTTTCTGATGTTGCTTTGTGCCAGAGGGTAAGTGATCTACCCCCCCCCCCCCCTCCATAGAGGGATTACGGTAGAATGATCCATCCTCTGTTTAGGATCGAATCACAGCGGTCATGGCTCACTGATTCGAAGGATGTGAAGATGTTATGGGAGAAACATCGTCGGATTGCAGTGCGGATTACGGTAGTCGATGAATGACTATTGATCTTTGATCTCCAGTCTCAACCCAATACATCCAGTCGGAAATATATCAAGATCAACTTCGAGGACGAACGTCGAATGTCGGTGAGTCGTCTTTGATCTTTGATCTCCCGCTGATCTTTGATCTTCCTCTGATCTTTGATCTCTTTGAGTTGGCTCGTGGTGCGACAAACTCAGCTCCGAAGACGAAAATCTCTCTTCTGACCTCAGCGTATCGATCTCCCTCTGATGATGTACCTCCTCCTCTTCCTTCTCTTCCTCGTCCCTCTTCCAAAGTAGCCAATAGTGGAGGGAGAGATGCATCAATGACTCATCCCAATTCAACCAAGAAGGAACAAGCCATTCGTCCATCCTAGTGATCTCCATCCTTCTTCTTCTCTTCCTCCTCCACTGGAGAGATTGGACCCTTCTCTTCCTACTTCCATCCCTCTTCCTCCTTCTCAATAAATCCATCGTCGTCGTCCTCCTCCTCCTCCTCCTCTTCTTCCTCCAAATGAAGAGACGAATGAAGACGAGGAATATCCCGTCCTTCCTCCACCTCATACCCCCAATCATCCTTCTGTCAAATCGAAGACTCTTCCAGTCAAGACTCGTCCCTCTTCCATCGATGATTCCAAGGAAGAATCAGAGGAAGACCCGCCCCCTCCAAACCAGAGAATGTCCAAGACCATTCCAATGAAGACTCCATCGACTCGTAAACCTCCAGTAGTGTCTCCATCTCAAGAGAAATCATCAATTGAGGATGAGACAAGTAATCTATCAGATGTTCCTTCTCTTCCTCAAATGGATTTTCTATCGACTACTCCTAGTGGAAGGACAGGAGTCACAGATGAACAGAGCATTCAACAACAGAGTATCGTCTATATTCTGTATCCTGGAGAAGAAGGAAAGAGTAAGGAAGATGAGAATGACAAAGAGAAGGATGAAGACTCCAAGCAGTAACAACAAACACAAGAGGACACTCCTATATTACGAGATAAAAATTGATTGGCTTTGTTTGAGATTGGGTCCATTCAATTAGATAGAGAGAATGGCGGGGCGGGGAGGGGGTCTAGTTCGAATATGATTTAAAAAAAATGTGGACAGATGGTAGTGCACCATTGCCAGTGATGACCCCCCCTCCCTTTCGTTCATGTTATTTCTTAACTTTCTCTCACGATTTTATGCTCTTTCACCATTAAAGTGATTAGAGATGGAAGTGCTATCAAGGAACACGATATCTCTCCCAATGGATATCTCTTCCAATGGATTATGGAAGATATTTCGCATCTCTGTGGATTTGGGGGTTTTCTTAGCCCTTGGAATCGAAGTGGCTAGAATTGCTTCAAGAATGAAATTCATGATCCATCCGTGACCTCACATCATCAATTATACATCCGAGTTCAAATTGAACTGTTCAATACACCACCTGCTATTTTTGATTTTCGAAATTCGACAAACATTAATCAGACATATTTCCCACTGCAATTTTCGGTTACTGAAATTAGATATAATGAGTAATAAATTTTAAAATTTTAAATAAAATTTTATTCGGATCCCTTCTGATATCGATTTGCTTCACCATTGAATTTATGAATTAATTTGTTTATTCCCAATGATTGGAGATTTTTTATACTGCTTGAAAATCTTGTTTTTCAAATTATCAATTTTCGAGAAAATATTTAATAAAACATCGTTCATCGATGTCCATCCGATGGTGTAAATTAAGCATCCATACTGTCTTTGTTGAACTTGGCCAGCCACTTTTCTCAGCTGAGTTTTAATTTGCATTAATTTTTTGTTTTTTTGCATTGATTGTATTCTCTTAAATAACAGTTGCAGCCAACGTGCATGTCTGCTTAAGTAGAATGTCGACATTGATTCAATCCTTCAAACGTTATCTGACTACATCTGTTTCCTCATTGTCCAGGTTTGACAGTTATTATTTAATTGAATTATCGAATCATTATTTCCATCAGAAGGACTGTTGTCTACTCAAACGGAGTTGTTGCCTCTTGGCATCCGACCGAATCGGTTCCCTACGAGAAGACTAAGCCGATTCCCGTGATTGATTCTGTTGAGGTATGACTTGCATAATATGTTATCGTTCAAAAAAGGTTTGTGCAATATTAATGATATTAATATTGATCTCTGGTGAAGGTGAAAAGATTGCCTCGGAATATATGAGGAAAATAAGACCTGGTTCGAAATTCATCTGCTAGACCTTCCTTATGAAGACTTGATTTAAAACTTGCTTTGCAAACGTCTGGTCATTTCCGCTGTTATTACTTGAACATCACGCTCGTTTGAAGCTTTATGCTTTCCCATTTCAGTCGTCAGTGCTCGCCAAAGACGTATCACCACTCCCTCGAGATCTCAGAACTGGTCCTACTAACTCTGATCTCAAAGAGCTCTTCTATACCGATAAGAACGAGTGGTACTCCCGGTCAGTTATCAACATTGCTATATCTTCTATCTATTCAAAGGTATCATCATTACTATATATAAAGCGTGTTGGTTGGTTCGTTCATTCGTTTGTTCGGTATGGTCGTCCGAATCACTCGTCCATAAGCTTTCAAACTAAATTATCTAACGTGGTATAAGGTCATATGTGGAGCGCTAAGTGCTGAACCCAGCCAGAGGTGTTCCACACTACGTCGGTGAATGCCGCAGTTATTTCTATATAAAGTGTAAAAGTCCCTCTTGGCTGTCTGTTTGCTATTAAGAGATAGTAATAATCGTGAAAACATTCCCTACATTTCGGTGAATCACGCTAGCGGTTCCTACGTCGGGGGTCAATTGCTAGTTCAATACAAAAAATCCTTCTTTATTTTCAGAACTCGCGAAGATCGACTTCGATCTGTGGCTGGCCCTCGATCTAAACGCCATTGATTCTCTTCAAGCTGTTGACTGATCTGATTCTATATTATCATGTCTCGCTTGTCTCTTATCAAATTGGGTACAATCTCATACTCGGAGGGACTCCATCAACAATCTAAGTTCACTAATCTAGTCAAGCAATCTATCTCCAGTGATCTGCCAAGGTATGTTTTTTTTAATAGAAAATTAATATATTCGACTTCTCGCACAATTGGTGAATAATTGGCCATTTTCAGACACTTTCTTCTTCTTCTCCAACACAATCCTGTGTACACCGTAGGTATCCGATCAAAAACAGTATCAGAGGAGGAAGAGATTCGTCTGAAAGGTCTTGGTGCAGATTTTCACAGGTTTGATTGTAAAAGGAAAAGTTAAGTCTAATAATGCGTATCTAGAACATCTCGTGGCGGTTTAATCACTTTCCACGGTCCAGGTCAACTCGTGGTATATCCTATTCTAGCCCTGAAAGGATTAAGAGATTCCTCTGGCAAGGTGGCTTTTCTCGAATATTTAATTTCACATCGATATCAGTCTTGTTTCAAAAAAGTTTCGTTTTTTAAACGACACAAATTGAGATATTGGGTGTCCGTCGATACGTGGAGCAGCTGGAAGAGTGTATAATAAGAACATCGAGTGTATTAGGAGTGAACGGAGTCGATAGAGTGGACGGATTACCAGGTTTGCATTTCAAATATTTTATACTCTTCAAATCTCGAGTTTTCGTTATTGAGAAATTTTCTCTTACATCACGCTTTGTTTTCTTCTTTTTCTCATTCCAACGGACGCAAAACATGACCTTCCGTTATATGACTAAGGCTCGATCAGATTACTTACCATAAGTATTTTCATTAAATACGTTTATATTAAGTACTTTACGAGATGCTATCTATCTTTCCCCGAATATATTTTTAGATGATGGGCGATTAGTAAGTAGTTTTTATGGTGTAGTAAACAACTGTAGTCATCATTGAGATAGAAATGAATCCTTATGCGAATTGTTTTCCAGTGGTTATCATAGTACCTTATGGTCTATTTATAATTAGTATGTGCTCTCTCATACTAATGATTGCATGATTGACCACTTCGAGATTGTGTATATTTTGGACTGATATACTCTATTTAGAGTTAGTGTTGGTCTGCATTTAACTCGCGCATGAATCTCTTGTATTTCTCTCTCTTCCTCTGAATATACCCTCCCTCCTCTCATGTGTTTAGTGTGTCCTGTCTGCCAGACTCTCCTCCCCCCCCTCGCCTTCTTCCCTCTCCCCCCCTCTCTCTCTAGTTGTTTTCTGTTGTTGTTCCGTTCGAGTCCCGCCTGGGGTAAAGAAAGCAAAGAGAAGGAGACCAGCTGAGACTATCACTCACTCAATGCATTCTCAGTTCGGTTCTGCTGGAAACGATAGATCCGTATCATGCTTTTGGATTATGGATCATGATGGATAATAAAAGAGATTGGATAAATGGGTGATAAAATGAGTTTTGATTGGAGGAGTGTGGGTGGAGGGACGTCGTAAACTGGCCTCTCTGGGAGTATCAGTACAGCATGGAGTGACGGGTCATGGACTTGCACTCAACTGTCATATGGATCTCAGCTGGTTCGATAAGGTATCATCTTTTGTTATACTATTTAATAGTATGTAACTTATGTTATACAATCCAACGTTCCGGAAGAGTTTTGGCATGCATGGGTAGATAGATGAGAAAGATAGAGAGAGAGAGAGAAGGAATGTCATCGTTTTTAATCGAATCTTGGATAATCTGGGTTTTCGAAGATTATTTGGTCTCAGAAAGAAATCAATCAGACGATGATATAGTTTTTCACCAGTATAGTTAGGTGTGTCTGTCAAAAGAGCGATTGACGATGTTTACGAATGGAAAGTGGGATGGCTGACCCTTTTATCGACATTTTGAATGAAAAGAAACAAGGCTATAATTACTGTATATTGTGATGATAAAATAATTATCTGTGCCCTCGGCGCAACATGATTTAAATATAATAATATTGAGTTGATGAGGCATTCAATGTTGTGGATGGGAGAGGTTAATGAGGGGTGCGTTTCTAGTCCACATTTGGGAATATGATGCAAAATATTGATAGATGCACTTCAGATCGTCGCTTGTGGTATATCGGGAGTCCAGATGACGTCTCTTCGTCAAGAGACTTCCGCCCTTCTTCACACTCCTGACTGTAGTGTACCTACGGTAATCCCCCTTCTTATAGACGCCTTCTCCCAATCATTCCATTTAGATGCTAATAGAGTTATTGTAGACGAAGAGCTCCCTTCCGATGAGATTGTGACCCCAAGAAGTAGTAGTAGAGTGTAGATGTTGTTTGTTGATCCCTATTCTTGTTACCCCAATCCCTTGTTGTGTCCCTCCCGATAAAGACGTTTCTTTGTCTTCAGTATCCTCAGTCGCTTCCCCCCACCCCCTTCTTTCTTCCGTCTCATTTCAGTTGAGAATGGTGCACAACACATCTCTACCCCCCCCCCCCCCCCCACCTCCAAAGCAATGAGTTATGGTTGGTGTCGAGACGAAAACTTGTCCCTTCTTCATTCGAAGAAGCGTGCCCAGAGGAAAACTGTTTAGAAGGGTGTTGAGAGGGAATGGGCGGGTTGATGGCTGTTCTCCCCCCCCAGGAGAGGGAGTCATCCCGCCTTCCTCTTGACTGAACTGCCGTGAGTGAACACCTCATCGATTTTACTATTACAACCCATGGAGTCGGGTTGGGAGTTGACTGGGAGGCAGAGGGAGAGAGTTGTTTTTCGTCCCCTTCTCTTCCTTCACCCGTTCCCAATTGCCCCTCTCTCTACCTCGTACTTTGTTTATTGGCGAGAAAGATTGGGAAAGATACGGCATTCCCCCCTTCTGACATTCGATAACTGGAAATGATGAGATAAGGGAATGCGTGATGGCACACTAATCACTTTATACACGAATATAATACATATTTCATAAAGATTATCATCATGGAATAAGACGAGGTAGGTAGAGGCCAGATTGTGTACAAGAAAGATCTGACAGTTGTCTTCGTAGGGTAGAGTGAATGGAGTGGTCTCTCCCATGGATAGATGGATCTATCGAAGGAGATACACCACAGGGAGAATTGCTGCTGCGATGAAGCAAGTTGAAGTAGTCGAAGACTGAGAGGCAATCAGCTTCACGATCTCGTTCAATCCTCCAGTCTGCAGTCAATTCATGAGGAATACTGTGCATTGGGGAGTACTGTAGGGGAATAGGATACCTCGAAGAGGGACTTGGCCATATCCATCCACTTGCCCTTGTTCTGGTTGAATTGCTGCTCACCGCCAGTTTTGACCTGCAAGAAATCGATAATTGATCATGCGTGATCTACCAGGCGGATTTGTAGATTATCTCTTTATATTCACACTAATCGTTCCATTGACAACAACAGTAGGAATTGTGAGAAAGAGAATGGAGAGAGAAGAGAGGACAGAGAGGGGGGGGGGTAGATCAAAAATGGAGGGCTATTGAGAAACCACCGGAAGTTGGAAGAAAGAAGAAGAAAATAGGGGGTAGAAGAAAGAAATGAGAGAACTCACTTGGTTGGAGAACGAAGTAACCGTCTGGAGGAATCCATCGACCTGAGGAGATCAAAGATCACATCGGATTACGGTAATGAGAGAGGAAGAGGAAGGGGAGGGGGCGGAGTACAGTACCTGTCTGAGAGTCTTTCTCTGACCATCACTGGCGATCGCCTCGAGAAGAGGCATCTGAAATGCAATAATCAATACTGGATCTACCGTATACCCTTGATCTACCTTCTGCTTGATTCCCTTGAGGAGATCCATCACACGACCAACATTTCCCTCGAGATCCTGAATAGATAGTTCTGGTTACTGTATCGTATCCCACGATTCTATCAATCTTAGAACGACTTTCTGCTGTTGATGCGACCCGGGCTCAAAACAAATCTTGCAGACACGCGAAAACAGAATTTTTCTCTCAAAACAGGGCGGGGGATCGATGTATGTACCGCACCTTCTGAGTGCCAGCAGTCAGAGATTGAGCTCCTTTGAAGGAATCACCGAAGAAGGTCCCAACACCATCAGCCAATCCAGATACATCATCGAAGAAACCTACAGATCGACAATGAGGAATGATCGTCTAAGAAAGATGCACTCGCTGCACCATCAACCACACCACTCACCAGCCGATGCAAGGGCAGGAACAAGAAGGAGACAAAGAACGACTTTCATTGTGGAAGAATGAGGAGACTGGAGAAGGAACGGGAGTAAGAAGATAAGAGGGAGTCGAGGGAAGGGGCGGAGTCAGATGGAGGGTCCCGCCCATTCGAGTATTGAGAAGAGAGAACGATGGCACTCATGTTGATGGAGAGAAGGGAGGAGGAAGGAGGGGAGAGAAGGAGAAAGAGGAGACTGTTTTGGAAGGGAGGAAGGGGGGGGGGGGAGGGAGGGGAGGGAGTCAGGAGAGGGCAAGGGAATGAGACATGGAGGCGGAGGGATGTTTTCTAATTGAAGAGTAGACAGTGAGATGAGGAGCCAAGGTCGATCTCGTTGTCGTGCAGTTCAATTGTTTTGATGAGGAAGGAAGAGATAGTACAATTGAATCGATCAAATACTGTACGAATACAAATGACGAAGGGGGAGAAGTGAAGTAGGCAGATATAAGCACCGAGAGAAGTGCGGAAATACAAGGAGAAGAACACGTTAAAGTACCAGTCCAGGCCAGGAAAATTTTAAATTCGCGGCTCCTGAAGGTTATCGACTTTTTCGAACTCATTCCAAAATCCAGTCCAAATACAGTATATTTAAAATTCATGTTTGAATTTCGTGCGCTTTGCCTGATATTGATAGGCCGAGGCCACAGTATCCGTACCTTCTAGCGCTCGCCAAAGAAAAGAGTGTAGTTTGTGGTAAATTTATTTGTCGATAACATCTTAGTGGCGCCGCGTTAATTCAGAAAACGCAATAAAAAGTGGGGGTAGATTTGGGTGGGACATGTACTTTAACAAGCGATATTCTACCATTCGAATGGATTATGACAGATGTGTCTGCAAGACTAGCGATTGGAGGTATTCCTATCAATAATAGAGAGGGATATGTGAAATAGATGGAAAAAAGCAAAGATCATGCAGTCGCTTCACTCATATTCTTCCATAGAGAGACCATGAGAGGAATCAGTCCAAGTCCATCCTCACCTAGACTTTCTGAGAGAACCAGGGCCACCTAGAAAATATAAATTAAATTCTCTACATCATAGTGAGAAACAATTCGAAAGTTTTTTATCCAATTCTCTCTTTAGACCTATGACTACAGTACTCCCTCACCCTACAATACTCCCTCCCTCCTACAGTACTCCGTCCCTCCTACAGTACTCCCTCCCTCCTACAGCACTCCGTTCCTCCTACAGTACTACCTCCCTCCTACAGTACTCCCTACCTCCTACAGTACTCCCTCCCTTCTACAGTACTCCCTCCCTTCTACAGTACTCCCTCCCTCCTACAGTACTCCGTCCCTCCTACAGTACTCCCTCCCTTCTACAGTACCTGTCTCGGGGCGACTCTTCCATCAGAGTGTTTCAGGGGATGATTCTGTAGTACTCGCACATTTTCTGCTTCTGAAACAAAAGACGAATAGCTGCAGAATGTGATAACTATACGGTACCTTTCTCCCTTCGATTCCTCGATCCAACGAGCACGAAAATTACAGCCATTGGGGAGAAAGAAGCATCCACTAGAGCATCCACTACTCTGAGAGATAATTGAGTATGGATGACGAAAAAGAGAAGGGGGAGGGGGGGGGGTGGGGGAGAAGGATACGCTCACCTCGGAGAAAGATTGGAACAACCATCAGTGAAGATAACTTGCAAGTAGAATGCATTCATATTCAATCGAACACTCGCCTTAGCGAATCTGAGAAAGAAAGGGTCAATTATTCATTGGAAAGGAGAGTCTCACTTGGAAGTGTGGTAGATCACATCAGCATATTGAGTGGGTCCAAATGGTTGAAGAGAGAGAGAAGCCCGTCTGAATAGACACGTGATCGATACTGATAACCCTATGATCTACCTGTATGTCTCGATGACTCCTCTCAATCCGAGAACGTGTTCTGATGAGGGATCCTGCAGAGATCACACTATTTTACATACATTCATTCTACCTCAAACTTTGTACTAAAAAGAGGAAAGCGATACCAATTGGAAGCAGTTGTTCATCTCCAGTCTCGGTCCTACTTTAGCACCCAATCCAAGCAGTGAAACTCTCTGAACGAATTCCAATTCCGCGGAATCAAATGACGATATTGAAGAAAGGATGAAGGCGTACATACCTGATCTCTCATATGGAGATGAATAGGGGAGAAATTGGCAAGGATGGAGTCATGATAAGCATTCCCTCAATGATGGATCACTCAGATGGACAATTGGATCATGACTAACCAGCATGAGGATGGATGTAGTGGAGGGCATTCGGATCGAGGGGACTTCCATTCGATGCTGTGAAGTCAATTCCAATCGATGGACGAAGATCACAACTGATATAGAATACTGTACCTATCGTATTCTACATCAAACTATCGCACCCTGATCTCATTACGTCGAAGAATGAAGGTCCGGAATCTCGCTCGACAGATTTCAATTGGAGAAGAAGTTTCTCTGATCGACGAGCACCAGAAGCATCCATCAACATATACGTATTGTGGTTTCCTCCCCTCATAAGTTGAGTCGTCGAAGTGACCAAGTATCCAATGAGAGAATCACGATTGTTCGTGTTCTCATTCATCACATGTACCTATGAATCAATCGATAATTCAGTTATCGGGAAAAGTATACCTGGAGACTGCCACCACTCTCCAGAGGCTGAATCGGAACACGAAACGAGGCCCATTTGGCTTCCTTCAGTCTGATTACCTGAATATACCAGGATAAGAGGAGAGGGAGGATGGCACAACCTCGCTCTTGTAGAGGAGGAAAGTTCTCTCTTCTGATACGATTACAACGAGGAAATAAGCAGCGAGTGAGAAGTTATTATAAGGCTTGAGATGTTCACCCACGAATCGCAATCTGAATGCAGTGAGAAGTGAGAACAAGTTAGTGAAATGGGAGATACCTGAGATAGTCATTATTAGAAGGAGGGATTCGGATCTGTACACTGATTAAGAGACCGGCGGGGAATTGGAGATGGTGCTGAGATTACGGTATTGATCTACATTGCAGAGTATAAGTAAATTACATACCGGCACGGGAGAACATACAAGGGAGGCGAGAGGCTCCTCGATGATACCCTCAGATCCACAGACTAGTAAACTCTCGTCCTTTATTCGTTCCCTGTATTGAAACGTTATTGCATAGACGATCTACCTATGGATCTACGCTCTGAACTGTAGAACTTGAGGGTGGTTAAATCGATAGGGGACGGTAGTCTTCTGAGAGAATGAAGACGAGGGAAGATCGAATACTGTCTCAGTCTGTGAGAGCTGAAATTAGTTATGTTTCAAGAGCGTTCTAAAACTCGAAATGGAATGAAATTAACAGGAAATAAATTCCAAATGCGTGAGCTGAAATACGTATTAATACAGTACTACAACTACTGTATTACAGTAGCAGTATATTACAGTACTCTACAGTAACTATCACCAATTACAAACTAAATATAATTCTTTTTACCGGCAGAGCCATAATAAATATTTGTAAATTTTAACTAATTTAAAGCTCGTCACTACTTTTTTTGTATATTCAATGATGCTTGCTCACCTCGAGAAATCCCGCCGATGCGTTGTCTTTCAAATGCACACTCAAACGTAAGCCATGAGCTTGAGGTTGGGGTTGGAAATTGCTTAAATAATTTGTTATCTGTGACGAATTTGAATGGTCAAATGACTAACCTGAACGCGAGGCTTAACTCCACTCCAAAGAGAGACATCCCGTCGCGAGTGAATCGTAGTGCACGCGGTTGTGTAGAAGAAAGCGAGCGTGTGCCGTGTGCCATCACTTTCTTAATTCTCTCAATTCTTCTCACTCTCTCGCGCTTTCTCAGTCGTTTTCGTACTGTTTGGTAGATACCGCGATTGCGAACGCAAGGCCGATAGACTCTTTTCTAGTGTCCACTCAAGCATCTATTCTTATGTTTACTCCGTATGCGTCATCATTTGTTTCGCAATTCCTTGAAATTGTTGTGACGACATGCAGTTTGATCATTTGTAGGATGTCTTCACGGTGGTATCCCGGCAAGAAGATAATCACAAATGTCGGGAGGGTGAGTCATCATTGGACTACTTGCTTAGACTCCTGAGATTTTGTTTCCGCTTTGTCATTCGTTAGTCCAAATCCGAAAAGAAAGGGATCGGATATATTTTTGGAAACAATAGTTTCCTTATTGTATTGACTATCTTAATCTCAGGAAGTTCTTCGTGGTTCACGTCTTCTCTCCGCATCCGCCGTTCCGTCTTTTTCTTCTCCGAAGACTACTGTAACGACTCTTCCCGGTGGAATGAGAGTTGCCACCGAGAACACGAATATGCCCACGGCTACGGTAACTATTAGTTGAATTAGGAGATGTGAGTTACAGTAGTTATTGTAGATCGGTGTCTTCATTGATGCTGGAAGTCGGTACGAGCACGAGATCAACAATGGAACTGCTCACTTTCTCGAACATATGGCATTCAAGGTATACTGTCGTTCTCCTGTTACTGTTTCTAATCTCAGGTAATTCAAAGAATTTAGATTTCGCCAGATCTGACTCTAAAATTTCCTGATCAGAACCAAATAACCATATTTCTTATGATCAGACTCAAATAATGTATGATCAGAGTTTGATTTTTCGCTCGAAATATTTTGAGTCTGATCTTGCCCCAAAATAATTTAGATTTCGCCTGATCAGATTCGAAAGTTGCCAAACGGTTTGATCAGGTTAGAAAATTACCTGATCAAATTCTCCGCGAGTTGCCTGAGATGGAGATTGAAGAATAAGATCACATAGTATTTTATACTACTCTCTTACTCGAGAAAATTATAATTAAATAGTTAATAATAAAGATAATGTGTGTAGGGAACAGCTCGTCGCACTCGATACGATCTCGAGTTGGAAGTGGAGAATATGGGAGCTCATCTGAATGCATACACATCAAGAGAACAGACGGTCTACTATGCTAAGTGCTTCGCCCATGATATCGAGAGATGTGAGTAATTGAAATATACTCTTGATTCCAGTGATGATGATGAGATCATGGATATTTCAATGAAAATATCATTGTAAATTTCCAGCAACGGATATTCTGTCGGATATTCTTCTCCATTCTCGACTGAACAAGAGTGATGTAGAAGCAGAGAGGTCAGTCATTCTGAGAGAAGCTGAGGAAGTCGCACAGAATCTGCAGGTTAGTTGTGTATCTCACCGTCCTCATATCCATCGATACTCGAGAAAATGATCCAGAGATAGAGGCTGATAGTCTTGTCATTAAAATGAAAATATATAAATTTTAAAAAAAATGATGACATTATTCTGTATCAAACTCGAAAGTTAAGTGGTTTCTTTCTGGTGACTTTCCAGGAAGTTGTATTCGACGAATTGCATCTTGCTGCTTTCGCTGGTAATCCACTATCATACACTATTCTGGGACCAGACAAGAATATCAAGTGAGATCATCTTGATATAATGACATCTTCATTCTCATGGACCTACTTTTTTATTACACATTAGTGCATTTTTACAACAAGAAAACAGGTTGGAAAATGAAAAAATAGAGAGAAAGAGAGATATATGTGATGATATGAGTGAGCTGAATGGCATTGGTTGATTCCAGATCGATCACCCGCAATGATCTCGCTGACTACATCAAGGCTCACTACAGGGTGAGTTCAGTAGTACATTTTTTTATTTGTTGGTATTGTTATCCATATTTTGGTGTTCTTTAAATGCTACTCACTTGTGCGATTCGTCGGAGAAACGCTAGTACTAAATATCAATTCGATATTTTCTATAAGAGGTATACAATCTGAGAGCGCACTCAAAATGTGCATGAGTTGAGTAGATGAGTGAATTATAGTGTAATCGAATGGTGATAGCTGCATCGGGAGGAGTGGATCATTCTCAAGTGGTGGAATTGGCATGGAAGTACTTCGGCCAACTTCCATCTAGCAGTGGAGAGGAATACCTCATGAAGGGACAGTATATACCATGTGAGGTCAGGAGAAGAAAAGATCAAATTGGATGGGAAAAGGCACGGATGGAGTGCTTATCCAGTCAGCATAGAGAAACACTTTCATTATAGACTAGAATTTATAGATTATTGGGTTTACTTTTTTTCTTCATTAAAAACCATATGGTACGTTCTACAGTTGGTTTGACGGATTGGGATATATGGTAGTGATACTTAGAAAGCAGATCCAGCAAGAAGAAAGCGGGTTGATTCGGGTAGTTTTGAAATGGAAAGAAGAGTGGATGAAATTGCAGAAAAAGTTGGTGAACGAAAAGATGGAGCGAGTATCGGGAGCCATCTGTGTGGAAGGAGTCAGTTGGACTCATGAGGATAATCTGGCCATGATGGTCGCCAATACGGTATGTCTTTTGAGATGGATAGGGTACACTAATGGCGTGGAAAAAGTCAAAGGAGAAAATTTTTGAAAATAATTTTCTCCTTGCTGCCATTTTCGTTCTAGTGAAGCAAGAGTCTCGAAATTTTGGCACAAAGTGTAGAAACCATTCAGGAACAAAGTTCTTCAAACTAGAACTCAAGAGAGTGAGAAACAATTGAGCTATAAAATTTCCACTAATTTTCTCCTGCGATATCGCAGGAGAAAATAAATGGAAATTTTATAGCACCCTCAAACTCAAGCGATCGAGTTCTAGTTTGAAGTACTTTGTTCCTGAATGGTTTCTACACTTTGTGCCAAAATTTCAAGACTCTAGCTTCGCTAGAACGAAAATGGTAGCAAGGAGAAAATTATTTTCAAAAATTTTCTTCTTTCACTTTTTCCACGCCATTACTCGTCCATTGTTATGCATATAAGACGGGGCGGAGAAGAGGGGGGTCAAAAATGTTTTGGTTTGTGTCTGCGTCTCTGACCCGAGTTTACTAACAGACACTTAGTTCACTCGCAGTGAACCTTTATTTTTTTTAAATGTTTTAAAAATACAAAAAAATAAACCAGCGTTTGGGATGGCGTCCTATAGCCATCGCAAACGCTGGTGTATTTTTTTTGTATTATAGAAACATTTATAAAAAAAAAATAAAAGTTTCACTGCGAGTGAATTAAGTGTCTGTTAGTAAACTCGGGTCAGAGACGCAGACACAAACCAAAACATTTTAGACCCCCCTCATTTTTGAGACATTTTTGAGCCGAGTGGGGTAAGGCGCCACCGGCCACTCGAAGGGTCACGAGTTCGACCTCCGCCTGGGCCAAAAAATTGGTATTAGTGCCCACGGGCGCGAAGCCCTAGAAGCCTAGTCAGCATGGGATCTCGTAGACTTAACCAGCAGTCGGCCTTACCGACGGGCCCCCGCAGAGTAGTCGCTAGTCGATGTAAAATTCTCTTGATACGGGTTGGACTTTACCTTTACCTTTACCTTCCCCGCCCCGTCTTATATTCATCTATTTATTTATGACTATAATGAGAATGGTTTTGATTGTGTTCCCTTTGAGATTCTGGGTGAATTCGATCGTTCGCGTGGTCTTGGTTTCAATTCTCCTTCTCTCATGCAATTGAGTGTGGCTGACATCGAAGGAGTTCTCTCCTTCCAAGCATTCAACACTTGCTATAAGGTAATACCCCCCCCCCACATTACTCAGATCATTACTCTATTTATTATCCATTTTATTAGTCAATAGGAGTGAATTTGATCACTCTTTTATCTGTTTATCGATTCTTCCAGAATGATTTATTATCTCACGTGAATCCACTCCTTTCCTTTCCTCTCCTCTCCTCTCCTCTCCTCTCCTATTGACGTCGCTGTCTTCAGTTGATGCTTCCAGTCTGTTCCATCGCACAAATCGACAACTAAGATTAAGCGTGTGACAACTGTTCCTCCCTCTCCCCTCCCTCTCCCCTCCCTCTCCCCTCCCTCTCCCCTATCTCTAGTCCCCCCTCCTCCCTCCTCCCTCTCATTCCCTCGTAACGTGAGATGATCGTGTAGATATTAGCTGGATGTAGCATCCAGCAAAAGGAAATAGTGTGTGAATGAGGAGAGAAAAGGGAGGAATGACTGCACTTTGTGAGCAGCTGCTTGCTTGATAGATCTCGTCCTTTGAAAGAATCTATCGAATGAGAGGAGGAGGGAGAGAGAGAGAGAGAGGCCAATTGAGTGATGAAGTGAGTAGGGAGAAGGGAGGGAGGGAGGGAGAGACAAAGAAAGTGACGACGTTGAGATAACGGAAGGAAACAATTGTTTTATCCACGTTGATTCTTCTAAAAGAGAAAGAATGAGTAGAGTAAGATTGAAAGCATAGCATGGATGGATAGATTGAGGATGATGATTGCAGGATACGGGACTGATGGGTATATATTACCATACTCATCCCAAGGCCCTTCCATCACTTATGAATGCTGTTGTGGAGGGATGGAGATGGATGGCTTACGGTAAGGAAATGAGATTGATTGGCGGGATGATGGTCTCATGAAGTAATTTATCTAGATTATGGTATCACTCTGGATGATGAATATTCAATTTGAGAAGTGGATGAGCAGACTGTGGAGAAGGGGAAACGATCACTTTTGACTAATCTGTCTCTGATGTTGGATGGATCGACCCCCGTCACTGAGGATATTGGAAGACAACTCATGTTCTATGGAAGGAGAATACCCATTGAGGAGTTGAAAGCACGAGTCGAGGTAACAGAAGAGAAGGATACTTTGGGAAACACCAACGTAGACTCACATACTTCGAGCATTCATTTGTCTCTCGGGGTTTTTGCGTGCTCTTGGCTGTTGTCGAGCCATCTAGTAGCATGGATTTACGAGTCTTTCCGATGCCCCCCCCCCCTTCCCCTCCACTCTTCCCTCTCCTCTCCTCCCTGAATCCTTCAAGTGAACGATCCCATCACTCTGTGTCTATTACTGAGACCCATCATGATGCCAACGTGTTCCAAGATGCAGATGAGAAGATCTTGAAGGCAATGAAATGGATCGATTGCAGGCGATTACTGTAGACTCACTACGGGAAGTGTGTCAGAAGAGACTACTCAACTGCAGACTCGCCACCATGATAGTCGGTCAGTTTATGGGAGTGGATGAGTGATAGAGGGAATAGAGATAGGGCATTGATAGGGCAAGAGAGTGATTGCAGAAATGATGAATGGGTTACTTTGGTTAGGGGACTAGTAAACAGACGAGACTCTTGAGTCTCCCTCTCACTGTCATGGAGTGAAAATTGAGTAGAAGAGATGAGTCAAGTGTAAGAGAGAAAGAGAGAGATGAGAGGAAGGGAGAGAGATAGAGAAAGAAGGAGAAGAAGGAGGAGGAGGAGAACTGATGATCACTTTGTATCTCTAACCTGAGTCTCTTTCTCAGGTCCTTCTCTCAAAGATATTCCATCAAATGAAGAAATAGAGACTGCTCTCTCTCGTTGATCTGCCATTTAGACATTTATCCTCTATTCATAGTGGAATTCACATGTTGTCTGTTTAATTTCATCTTCTGAAGACTTCTATTTGTTGCCTCGAAATCGATAAATCGTGTGAGATCGCTCTCATTATCCCCTCATATTCACAAATAGACATTAACATCTGAAGAAGATTGCAGTAGTGATAAAATTTTAAAAATTGATAGTTATTTTTTCTCCTTGTGTTTGCAAATTAATAATGATTGAAAAGATTGTTTGTCGCCAAAGTTCATCTCACAATTTTTTCTGAGTTGTCGTGCCTTGAGAATGGACTTGTTTTGCAGTCGAGTCGTCCATTCAATTGAATCGATCGATAGTTGATCGAATTATTGATCTTCGATGCCAATCCTCTTGAGGAGTTCACACAATCTCGGAGGAAATTCATCACCCACCAGGTGTGGAATAGGGATACTCTGAGACATTCCCATTCCATATCAATATCTCCATTAAGATTAACTGTGAAGAAATTTTGAAGAAAACGTACTAATTGAGAAAAAAATGGAACGCCGTTGTATACTATTTTCTGAAATATTGGATAACCAAAGTGAAGAGAGGATAAATTGTAGAAGGCAACCACCTGATCATCTCCGACCTCATGGAGCAGCCAGTACAATACAGTCGAGGAGACAATCACAGGTCTATTCCCTCTCATCATATCATCCATCTCATATCGTATCTGATCCATTCCCCTTCCAGTTGACTCTTCCATCTCGTGGTTCTCAAGATGATGCCTTAGATGGAGTCGATCTAGGGAGTGCAAATGGAGTCATCCAACCAGTCCAATCACCTCCATTGACATGGAGGTCAGTCTCATTCAGATTATCAATTGGATTAATAAGCAATTGAAGATATCTCAGATTGAGATTTCTCATTCTCCACATAATTTCTCTCTTCAAGTAGATATCTGTGATTATAGTGAGAAGATTGGCTCTTACTACAAGCGACTTCAACTCAATCATCTCATTCCTCTTCTTCTCATTCTAGTATATATGTTGATCGGAGCCGTTATCTTCCTTTGGTTGGAAGGAGGAGGTTAAACATTATTAAATTTTTTATTTAATCTTTCCCAGATAATTTTCCGAAATTTTCCACTGAGAAAATGCGATTATTATTATATCGAAGATGGATCGGTTAGATGATATACTGTCGTAGATCAGATGACCATAACGTCATCAATATATTGATGGATTCCAGACTCAGACGCTAGTGGTTCTCATCATCCCCATGCTGAAGTGAGGAAAATGCTGATAAAGAGGTGAGATCCCTTCCCTTCGGACATCTGACCACTCCTTCTCACAATCTAATCCATTTCCCATCCATCATCCGTTCTCGTCGTGTTTTTGAATGAAGGAGTGTGGGAAGAGAGGGAGGGAGTCACTCACTCAGGGGGGGGGGGGGGAGGGGGATTCAGTCAGGGGAGAGAAGGGAGATGAGACCCCCTCGAGCCCATTTCAACACGTGTTTTCTACCCGAGTCGATCGAGTTCAGAGAGAGAGATAATAGGATTGAGAGAGGGGGGAGGGGAGAGGGGTAAGGGGGATAGGAATCCGAGTGAGAAGGCGTGGGAGTTATCACAACAATGATCAATGAGATTTTATTCAAATGAGTTATTCCGACGGGAGAATGGGAAGAAAGTGGAAGAAAATGAGAGAGATGAAGACAATGAGTATATTCACGTGAAAGAGGGAGAGACTCAAGGGAAGAATGAGATTGAGAGAATTGAATTAAAGAAGAGATCATATAATGAGAATGTAATTAAGATTGGAGGAGATCGTGGAGGATCGATCTGCCCGAAGGAGAGCAGCTAGAAGGAAGTATCTCAGTGATGCAATTGATCATTATGAGAAGGAGACGGGATTACTACCACTCAATGTAACCACAACCATCTCATACTTCTCATTAATAGATTCATTCCAGTCTGATCAGAAATGGACACTTCCCTCTTCCATGTATTTTGCCGGAACTCTATTCACTACTATTGGTATGATTCTAGTAGATACATCAAGTTTAAAACAAATTTTTTCATCTAATTTTTTTCTAGAAGACTAGATAAATGATAATTGAGCATTGGCAGTTCCAGCAATGATCTCTTCTCCGATTACTTTCTTCCTTCTCAGGCTATGGTGATATGGCGTGTGATACAACAGCTGGTCGTATCTTCACAGTGATCTACTCTTGCATCGGAATTCCAATTATGCTCATCACTCTCAATGATCTGGGTGAGTCATCAATGGGAAAGGGAAAGACTCATAGTGGATATTCAATAGAATATGCCATTAGATTGATAATAATAACCACATTTATTAGTTCCAAGTGCAGCATAGAATACAAAGATAGGCAAGTTGGATGAGCACAAACAGATGTATGGATACAGCAGTTAGTTAAATGCACAAGGGGATAAATGGTAAAAGCGAATGAGATGGAAACATCCAAGAGTGGCAAAGTATTTGAGATGTGTATTGATACATGTTTGAGGTCGTGTTTGTTTGAATACTTGCACCAGTCTTGAGTCATTTGAGAATCATTCGAATACAACTCACAGGGCGAATGTAATAAGTAAGGGTTGGCTGTTTCATAAGTAAAGCAAGTTAGTAACAAGATTATGCAAATGAGGGGGGATGAGGCAGTAACGAATTGTTCAGTGTGTGGTTACCCTTGTCTACCAACTTAATCGATCGTAATAATATCTTCTTCCTTAATTTCTTTCTTCACTTCCAAATTGGGAATTTCTTTCTTGGCCTCTAGCATCTTTCGTTCTCTCACCAATTCTTCAGCAGGACGGGCTTTCTTCATCTTGGATCGAGACTCAAAATATCCTTTTCAACTCAATTATGAAATCTGCTCATTTGGAAACTGTATTGTGCACGATCCAAGAAAACCAACGACAGAAATGCGTAATCTAACTCACGAGATCCTTTTCTTTTCTCTCTTCTCTCGTCTCTTCCTTTATCTCCCTCTTAGGTGCGGTAGATATCATTCTAGGGTTCTGAAATTGAATATTATTGATGATTGGACCATTCATTTTCTCTTTCAATGCGAACGTCTATCCAATTCATAAAATGAGTGAAAGTGATAATACGTTAGTCTCTACTTCTTCTTCTCTCTTCATCTCTACTCCATTCATCTTCGTATCTTTATCATAAACAGAAGAGCGAGACTTCTGCTATTAATTGAGATATTCGATGAGATAGATTACTGCTTATTTGCGTAACTAACACACAAATAGTCATATATAACATAAGTGAGAGAAAGGAAGGAATAACTCACAGATGCCTTATCATTCACTTCTTTCTTCACTGATCTTCCAACTGATTCTTCTTTAATCTCTTCTATCTTTGGATTCACAGTCGAGAGACGAGCAATCTTGAGCAATAGCACATAATCAGCTAGTCGTGACGTCGTCAGGATTTAATAACATATCTTCTCCTCAAATTTAACAAAAAAAATAGCATCGTGTTTACACCTATACCGTTTCTACCACATTCAACGCATCCTTCTATTCGCATTAACTCATTTTGCACAAAAACCTCTCCTCTTTCATCCACTAAAAAGAAAATGGGATAGCTGGCTAAAGTTGACGTGTGATAGACCGAGTCTGACCTTGCAACTGGGAGAGTATGAGTCAGAGGAAGATACGAGATCAGAGACGGAGGAGAGAGTGGAGAGAGAACCAGAGGCAGAATAGGTCTTCTTTCTTCCTGATCCACCTTCGGGACGATTCTGGAGTGAGGGTATGAAGAACGAGAATACGGTAGCTCAGTTTCAGTTTTAACACATTTATCAAGAGGTCATACGATTCTTCGCCCTTTAGAGAGGGTTAGGGAACGTCAAATGAGAGCTCTGATGTGCATGGCGTTCCATGTGACTTTTCTTGCTTCGCTGAGAAAGTTTGCGCCGATCGTCTTGCGGAAGATATCGCTCCATCTTGTCATAGGGCGGCCTCTCCTTCGTTTCCTTCGTGGGAACCAGTCGATCATAGATCGGCTCCACTTCAAGCAATCATCAATCGAGAGTTTGTGTACCCAAAACCACCTTCTTTTCTGCGCAGTGCGAACGAAGTCCAGAATTTTTGTGGAATCACGCAGCCGCTGGTTAGAGACATGATCAAGCACAGTACATCCAACCATCCATCGTTCCATTTTGCGCTGGGCCACCGATAATCGATTCATTTGAGCTTTAGTCAGTGCCCAACTCTCACATCCATACAATACCGCAGGAAGTATACAACCATTGAAAAGACGGCGTTTATGTGCCATTGGTATACCCCGATTAATGAGGAAGGTGCGGTGTTTATGGAATGCCCCGAAACCAGCTTGAATACGTCGGGTAATTTCGCAGTCATCCTTTGCACTGACAGCGATAGAGCTTCCCAAATACACCACCCTTTCCTGTAATTTTACAATTTTCCCTGCCATTTTGACTACCCGGGGACAAAGCTTAGAAGTCATCCCAACGGTTTTATCCCCGTTAAGCTGGAGTCCCACAGTAGCCAGTACCCGCTCGAGATCCCTTGCCATTACCTGAATCTGCCTTTCATCATGTGATATGAGAACAGCATCATCGGCGAATAAGATATGAGAGAGATACCGTCCATTTACACTTTTTTCCTTCCTAGTCCAGTCTAACTGTCGGAATGCCATATCGAGAACTGAGGTGAACAGCCTCGGAGACAAAAAATCCCCCTGTCTTACACCTCTTCCAACCTTGATCTCCACCTCATTCCCATTAACCATTACCACATTTCTACTGGCTTGTGAGAGACCCGCGAGGAAAGAAACCACTTCTGAGGGAATGCCCTCCTTCTCCACTGCCCTGTACACCGCGTCTGTGTAAACACTGTTAAAAGCTTTAGAAATATCTACAAAAAGCAGATAAATCGGCATCCTGTAATCGACACAGTGCGCAATGACGGACTTTAGAGTATGAATTGCATCTACGGTTGAGTGACCTTTTTTAAATCCCATTTGCTCCCAGCCCTTATTTCTATCCAAAACTGGCGCATATCTCCTATTGAGCAGCCCGGTAAGCGCCTTCTGCATAACAGGAAGCAGGCTAATCGGTCTGTAGTTTTTGGTGAGGGATGGATCGCCAGATTTAGGTAGAAGAATTGTACGTGAATCCCCAAACCCATGTGGAATATTCCCCATTATGATACTATTGAAGATGGTAGTGAGAGTAGGGACCAGTTGATCTACCCCGACACGCAGCATTTCCCCCGTGATCCCATCCTTCCCCGGTGACTTGCCCGATTTGAAGTGTCGTAACACTTGATCTACCTCAGCTTCGCAGATGGGAATGAATGGATCCCTTTCTATCTCCTCCCGATACCCCCAACCCACCATCACCTTCATAAAGACCATTGTAAAAAGATTGAAATGCCCCTTCAATACCCAATTGTGAAGTTTCTAATACCCCGTTCCCGTTTATAACCCTCATTATCCTATCCTTCCCAATTACCAATTTGTTAGTTGCCCTTTTTTTAACTTTTCCCCATTGCAATGGCCTCGTTGACATAATTAAGGTAAGCCATATCCCGGTCGTGTTTATACGACTCCCGAATAGCTCTATTGACGAGTAACCATTCCACCCTTGAAACACCAACCGTATCCATCTTGAGTCCCCTACGCCTATCCAACAGATCCCTAGTCTTTTGGGAGACCCTTCTACCCGGCGGTGTGAAAGTAGTAGCAATTTTCCCCGCCCCCTGCACCGCAGACACGACGCTACCGTAATCTGGACTCGCACCTGCGCGCGTCAACTCTAAGCCTAGACTGAATCGAAATAGGTCATTTTGGAGGTGCGAGTCTCCCCGTGCCGGTCTATTGTGGTCCCGCCGGAATCGGAAAGGAAAGGAGATGGTGGCTCTAACCAGACGGTGATCGGACGTGAAATCAAACCGATTAACCACTCCCACATCTAGTACCCGAATTCCCTTTGGGAGCATGATATAATCTATTTCGTTGCAAGTGCGCCCGTTCGGAGAAACCCATGTATATTTTCTAATTCCCCGTTTTTTAAAGAAACTGTTACCCACCCCAAGTCGCAACCTCTCACATAAATCAACCACCATTTGCCCTTTTTGATTCCTATCCCCGTACCCGAATTTCCCCACCGAAACTTCCCCTGGTTCGCAACAACCCACTTTTCCATTGAAATCACCCAGGATGACTTTATGAACGAATCGATACCGATGACTTCCCGCGACTGGACTGTGAAACTGTCTTTCAACTTCATGCATGAAGTTACCGTACTCGATCGTCACTAGAGGCGGGCGCGTAGATCTGGAATAATCGTATCAGGACCTTTTTCGACACCGCAACATCAAGAAAACAGATCCTGGGGGACAAAACGCGAAATCCGATCACCTTCCGTGTTACCTCCCCACTCACTGTGAAACCCACTCCGGCGGTTCGATTCGGTAGTCGGTTAGAGTGGTACAGTCTTCCACTACTCCACGCAAGATCTTTCTCTCCCTCACTTGATCTTCTCACTTCTGACAGTCCGATAATGTCCACCTTGATCTTGGATAGGGCGTCTTCAAGCTCCACAATCCTTGCATCCTTGCATAGCGAGAGGCAGTTTAGAGTAGCCAGCGATAGAAGTGCCATGAGCATAGTCTACAGCTCCCACGGTGACTAGTCGGCTTGGGAGGGGAGACGAGAGCGGAGCGAAATGAAAACCGACCGAGCGGTAACCGAGCAACGCACTCGAAGATACGGTAGCTTATATTTGTATTTCATGAACTTCAACGAGTAATAAATTACTACCTCGCTCTTTACTAAAATTGCTGAATGAATGGAAATTTTATCTGTTCTGACAATAATCATATACGTACTTACTACAGTCGAGTCTACAGATGCTTCCAAGTTTCTTATGAAAACATCTTTGAAGGTATACTGATAATCATACCGGAATAATTGGTTTGGATGGGAGATCGGGATATTTCATCACTGCTGGTTTGGTGTGATCGTGAGGTGGCTGTGGAATCCTCTGAGCACGAATCTCAGCGAACGAATCCGAGTTTTTGTCTGGAAGAAAAAATGATCAATGATCATTATTGTCCATATTAGTAAACAAATTGTTGATGCAGACCTCGATCTTGAATATATCGACATTTAAAAAATAAATAAAAACAAACAATATTTCTCAGTTAAGACAACAATTTGTGAAAATCCAACAAAATTATAAACGCATGAACATACTCGGTTTGATGTGAGAGCGGACGATGGCTCCTCTTCGATCGCCTTCCTCATCTGAGATAGAATCGAGGGAATCCGAGTATCGTGCCAAGGAGGGAATGGAGAACTGCTTCGTTACTATAGAACGGCCTCCGAGTGGCTTAGCATCCATTGCCACCATCATGGCTTGGGAAGGCCTCAAATATAATCATTTAAGGGGCTTCTTTACTTAAGGGGGCAAGCTCCGCCCACTTTTAGTCTCAGCCCAAATCTATGCTGGAAAATGATGACAATTAGTATCCTTAATATCCTTATTGTTAGCGTTACCCTAAGCAGTCTAAGCATAAGCCTACGCAGCCTAATCAAACAGAAAAATGATGGCAAATACATTCTTAGACATGCCTTATAAAAGGGGGCGGAGCTTACCCCCTAAAGTAAATAAGTGCCTCATTTTTAATATTATTCATTTAATATAAGGCTTCACCACGTAAAGTGGGACGTGTCTTCACATCGTCTTCATAACAATATTATCTAAATTAAATTAAAATCCAAAATATAATAGCGTTAGAATTTAGCGAACCTTCGAGGGTTTCCTCTGATAGAATCCACCCTAGACTTCTTAGGCATGAGTGTAAGGCTAGAAAGTTCCGAATAGAGTTATGTACCGAAACGCGCGAAACGACGTTTATAGAGGTTGAAAGGAAATATAATAGTGTAAAGATAGATATAAGCGAATCACGAAACAATTGGGGTGGAAAAGAGAAGAGAGTGAGTCTTATTAGTCCAGAGACAAAGAGACGATCGCAATTGACATCTGTCAATCGCCAGGAGATATTTTCATGAGAGGAAAAGCGCGAATGACGAGTCGAAATACGCACGAGAACGCAAACAAAATAGAGAGGAAATAGACATGAATGGCGATCAGTTCAGGAAAAATGACAAGATCGCGTGATTGCGAATCAATTTGGCAATCAATTTGGCGGATGTACCATTTTGAGTTGGAGCATACGTCAAATTCCGTGTTTCTTTTTCGCATTAAAACATTCGTTTTGTCATTGTTTTGACGAAAAAACTAAATTGAAATGGCCAAATTCTCACAAAAAAGTCATTTAAATAATATTTAGAGATATGGCTATTTTTCTTCTCAGGCTCAAATTTCCCTCGACATTTTTCATCAATAATTATCCTTCAATTAGAGTAATTACCAATTCCGTGATATAGATTCAAGCGCGCACACTTTAGCAAGCAATGAATTAGTGGTTAGTGACAAAGGCAAATCGTACACCATCTCTCGAATTGATAACGATCTCCTTATCTGCCAATCAACGGGTGCGAATAGAGGGAAGAGAGAAGAGGAGGGAGAGGGATGGAGGGAGGAGTTGGAGAGAGGAGACTTTAGAGAGAGAGAGGAAGGGTTGCAAGCGCAAGTGCAAGTGGTAGGTTGCAACTTCTTTGGAGAGTTGAAGAAGAGATGGAAAGATGTGGTAAATGGGAGAAAAAAGAGATATATGGCACTAGAGATAGAGAGAAAGGGGAGGAGAGGGGGGGCATGCGTAAAAAAAGCGTTCCCTTCGGCGAGCCAAGGAGAGGTGTGAAGAGAAAGTGCCCCATACATGAAGTGATAACACTTTGAGTATATTTGAAAGACAGACGATTGGAGATTCGAAGTTGACCTTTGTGAAAGCTTTGATATTCACATCACTGTAGTATTAAATAAAATGAATGAGAATATTCTATAGTGCATCTTTCCAAGGATTCACGACTGATTTATGGATGTCCCCATCTCTCAACGAGAACTCTCGTGACACAAATTTTAGCGAGATTCATATCAATCTGCACTATTAGATCAACGAAAGGATGTGTAAAAATAGGAGAGTTGAGTGAATGATGGGTGAATATGTTATTGCAGGGAAGTTCCTCTATGCTCACATAAACTCGATCGTGAAGGGATTGACTAATCTACTGAGTTCCATCGCCCTTCTCAAGAGATTCGCCCGATGTCTCAATAAAGATGTGAAGGAGGATGAAATGGCAGTGAGTCTAGACTAGTCTCCACTTTCTCCTATTAACCCCGCCTCTCCTAAATCCCCCCTAGACAAACAAAATGAGCACTAACAATTGTAGCCACGGGATTGCATACTTATACTAGTAAGAGCCTGCGTTTATACTGCGTTTGTGAAAGTAAGTGTCGCGAAATTCATAACTCGTGATGGTCGAAGAAAACTTTTTCTCAAGATCGCGCAAAGTCTTATTATTCCACCATAAACTGAATCAGTAAATGTTGAAACATTGACATATGTGCTTGATATTTCAATATACCTGGTAGTTAGGCCAATAATGAACTAACTTTCAAAAAGTTGACCGTCGTTTTCGTGGAATTTCTCTTTTAGTGTATTTTTGAATTTGATCATTTTCAAAGAGTTTGTGGGTGGATAGTTGCTCTTCATAAAAATGCAATAAAAAAGGTATATCGGGTATAAGCACAAAGAGCAGTAACGAAAAGTTCGAGAAAAAAATCGAAAAATTGAATATTCTCGATGGGTTTCAAATCGATTGTTATGAAACTTGGCATGTATGATCAACATAATATTCTGTATTTTTTGAGATATCACTCGAATGAAACGATTGCGAAAGAGCAAAGTCGGTTGGGTTACGGTATTTTTTTGAAACTTCAGCCATTTAGCGGAGAACGATCTAGAACACTAATCCCGTGGCGCCTGAGCTACACTCGCCGAGTACTTCCATCCTACACATATAGAGCGAATTCGATTTTTTGCTTGTGCCAAGCATGTGTTCACTGTGTCAGATAGTCACTCATAATTAAATGATAATAGCATGTATTGAGATGCAAGATGTGGAGGCCCCAATGGATGTTGACTCTGCCAAGTCTGAATTGGGTATGATGATGAACTGTTGAAATGGAATAAGTTGATTGATTTGAGGATCTCTTCCATCAGTGGAGGAATTGGAAGAGGGGAAGACTCCTAGGATGGGAGTCATCACTGCTCTTTCCATTACGGTAATCTAATCAGAAATGGGTTGAGCATGAACTGATCATTTCCAGGTGGGATGGATATTCCTGTGTGCTGCTCTATTTGGAATATGGGAGGATTGGAGTTACGGAGAGAGTTGCTACTTCATGTTCATCAGGTAGAGATAGAAAGAGGGAAGAGAAGAATGACTGGAACAACCCCTCCAGAGAAGACTTCCCTTTCAGTTTATCAACGATTGGTCTCGGAGATGTCTCCGTTGCGAGGAAAGAGTCAGTCCATCCTTATTGATCTACCAATGAATTATCTCTCTCTCTCAGTCTAATGGTTCTCTGCTTCATCTTCGTTATCATTGGTCTCTCTCTAGTCTCCATGTCCATCTCAGTCGTCCAACAGGTAGATCATCCCTTCTTCCTCCCCTTTCATCGGAATTATCCCAGGCTATCGAAGATCTCTACGTCAATCTCATTATGAAATTGCTCAGAGAATATCAGGAGAATATGGCTCAAGGTGAGACATTGAAAGGGGGAGGGGAGGAGGGGGAAGGGAGCGGAGGATGATCTGACTCTGATTGCTTGTTTGAGGAGGTGATGCGATGGGAGCTTCCGTTGGAATGATGAGGATGTGGGGAAGCAATCGAGCTGCCAAATTCCTCATGCCTCTTCTCAGGTGAGAGAGAGAGAGAGAAGATAGATAATGAAGGGGTGACCTACCTCAAGGTGAATTATCGATCCATTACAGTAAGGAGAAGAAGCGATATGCAATGGAGAAAGTGGAACATGAAGCGAAACAGGTGAGAGGGGAGAGAGAAAGATCAAAGATCAACTAAACATGGGGGGTGATGACTTGTGGCTGAAGATATGGTGTGATAAAGGAGCATTTGTGTAGGCTGGACTGGACATTCCTCCGATTCTCACAGATCTTGATGAGAAGACTGGACTGCCTAAGATTCTCAATATAAAGGTTTCATTCCCTCTCTTCTTTCCTCCAATATTCAAGGTGTAAAATGAATTATTTCAGGAAGAGGTTCGAGATGCTCTTTTGGGTGTGCCTTTCGCTTTTTTAATTCAATATCGCTCCTATTTGTAGCTTTTCTCTTTCGCTTTCAAGATCAAATGCGCGCCTCATCTACAGATCCCTATTTTGTTGCTCGTTTGCTATATCCTCTCATGCGATCGCCCGAGTGTCTTTTTCCTTCTCACCCCCCCCCCCCCTTCTCACAATAATGATTTGAGGAAGAGAAGTTCACTGAAGAAGGCCTCCTTCCCATCCCCATTGAATTGGAGAGAATGTTGATGAAGCAACAGTTGAAAGTGAGTCAACGGGCACTCCAGATGGGTTGACTACAATGGGATAAATGAGTGATTTGGTTGAGGAGGAAGAAGCAGCTCTTGCCATTTCTCTCCCTCAGATAATCACTCATACTTCTGCCACTCAGACTGAGACTACTCTCACGTATGTCCATCTCATTCAAAAGGGAACACTAATCCCAATATTTTTCCTCTTTTACCCAGATTTCTAGCAGAAATAAGAGGGAAGGAATGCGATAGGAGAGTGAATACCTGTTTCTATTTATCATAAACCGGTTTTTAAAGTGAGGGGTGGATGAAACCGGTTATGGATGGGCAAAATATGGAAAGAATAATGAAGAATGATCTCAGAATGGACGAATCGGAACAAACTCTGGAGAAGGAAATGGAAGAGAGTGGAGTGCAGACTGAAGAGAGATTGGCTGAGGTCCACCATCCATCCAATTGTTGATATGAGATGATGAGAGCATGTTATCTGCTTCTTCCCTTCCTTTCTCTTTCTCTCTCTCATTGGATGGCACTTGAGTAGATTAGTCCAGTCTTCTTCTTCCTTTCAGCACGAGGAAAGGGACACTCAGACCGAATTTGTGACTCATGAGGAGAATGGATTCCAGACTGAGAGAATCACTACTACTGATGCTGCCATGGGAACTGTCCAAGTCACGAGTAGTGTATGTAGACTATATCAAGTCCCTTTCGAGTTCATTCTTCGAGTTTCTTCTGCACGAGTACAAGCAACGATGGACGTCCTATTCCCATGATTACTCTTGATTGCAGGAACATCAACAACAGACGGATGAAGTGCAGACTGCAGATGAAGAGGTGGTCGATTGAAGAGAGAGAGAGGGAGACTCATTCCATTGAGGTTCAATCGTATCTGGTGGAACAATTGGATGCCGAGACTGAGATGGAAGTGATGGAGACAAAGAATATGAGAGTGCAGACGATGAATACAGTCGTCATTGAGATGTCCATTCAATCGGAAGATCTCGGAGTGAGAGGAAGAGAGATACCATCAATCCCTCCCTTCTCATTATAGTGGGATGAAGAGAGGAAGTCTCCGTCTAAGATGGCATCAGCTAAGAGGAGATTGAAGAAGGCTTTTGCCAAGAAGCAAGATATGAAAAGAAGAAATTCGGCCGGTGATCTCATAGGAAAGGTCTGAAAGGGGGGAGAAGAAGAAGAAAGAGGGGGAGGGGGAAGAGGGGGGAGGGGAGAGGATGGGGTGCATGGTGTGATAGTAACTACGAATCCACTTTCTTTATATCACAGTTCGAGTGGTGTCCAGTAGCGATTATTGATAGAGATTGTGAGATGTAGAATGGATGAGAGTATATAAGTGGATGTTGAGTAGAGAGATTCAGGATGAACAGGGAGAATCATTGAATGGATCAGAAGAAGGAATGGATGAAGATTATATAAAAGAGGAAGAGGAGAATGGAGTAGGTTGAAAGACATCTTGGATGGATTCTCAGTTGGATGGACTTCTCCCTTCCCCCTTCTCTTCTCCCTTTTCAGTTCATTCCCACTGCCTCTTATTCCTTCGTAACACTTCATCACAATAACAATAATCAACACAGTGTGAGATTGGCATCCTTTTATTCGTTATCTAACACTGGGAACTTAAACTTATCGATTGAATCGATGGATAGTATATCATTGAGGGGATTTATTATAGGATGAAGATGAAGATGAAGATGAAGATGGATCAGTGGAGAGTTTGCATTGGGATCCTGTGGATGGTGAGTGGAGTTCCATCCTATCGTCTTTCTAGATCGGAGGAGAAAAGGAGTGAACTATTGTAGGAATGCACGCAGAGAAGCAATTACCTGTCAAGAAATTGACAGCCATGTTCGAATCTCCGAAGATGATTGAGAGAAAGGTGAGAGAGAGAGAGAGTGTGAGAGAGAGAGAGAGAGAGAGAGAGAGAGAGAGAGAGAGAGAGAGAGAGAGAGGGGAAGGGAGAAAGAGGGGAAGGGGGGGGGGGGGAGGGGGTCAATGGATAATCGAATGAATTGAGAACACTGAACCTCCGAAGAAGAGAAGAGGTAGTCGACTTGAAGAAGATAAGAAGAATAATCATGAAGATAAAAAGAAGAACAGCTATTGAATAAGATCATTCAATCCACACACTCCATTCATTTCACTTATCTATACTTATCATTTCCTCTCTCAGTCTCCTTATGATTCCTTCGTGTTTCTCTCTCTCTCTCTCTCTGTCTGTTTCTCAATCTCTCGTCGTTTTTTTGTATTCTCGTTCTTTCACCACTCAACCGCATCAAACGGGATCAATTTGCTTCAACGCATTTTCTGCATTCGTGGTCTTTGTATCAAATGAAGTCTTTTGAATGTTTGTGCGAGCTAATTCACTCTTCTTCTCCTGATATCTAATGCTTTGATCTCACAAGCGAAAATAAAATGTGTGACGTAATTAGACGGGCAACTATAGTGAGAAGAATAGGGGTGGATTAGGTGGATGAAGAGATGGATCGATCTGAGATGAAGGAGGGATTCGTAGAAGGAAATTTGAGGTTGGAAGGGATGATATTGATTGCGGAACTAGAATCGAAGTCTGTTCGACTCAGAATTCAGAAGAGAGTCAGTTATGAGGGATGGATGTACATCTGGATATGATGCCGTTCACGTAATTTTCAAGCAGATCCGATCAGCTTTGGCACACTCAAAAAGGTCGACTTCCTGAATCTCTCTGTTTTGTGGTTCTCGAGGGTGCTGAGAACGATGGAGATATACATTTTGCCCATAGACCCCTGGTTGGCTCCAGATGGCGTCACGTCGAAATCACGTTTTGACGCTCTACTCGGCTACCTCGACAACTAATTTTACGAGAAAATTAATTCTGGGGCAGAATTTCATGGCGAAGACGCCTGTCTAGTTCATTTTTCACGATTTTCAAATATAATTTTCAAAATATAATTTTTTCGTGGAGGTCAAAGTATGCTTAGCAACCTAGATTTATCGATCGAGCGTGACGAGAGGACTCTAACCCTATATTTTCAGCCAGATCAAGCGTCAGAGAAAAATTTAAGCTATGATAAAGTGAATGGAGATTGCAAGAAAACGAGGGTTTCTCCCCTTCCTCTCCTGCGCGCTCTCTCTGTTCCCCACACTCTCTCGCCAGTCCAACCCGGGAAGAGAGCCTAAGCATACTTTGACCTCCACGAAAAAATTATATTTTGAAAATTATATTTGAAAATCGTGAAAAATGAACTAGACAGGCGTCTTCGTCATGAAATTCTGCTCCAGAATTAATTTTCTCGTAAAATTAGTTGTCTAGGTCGCCGAGTAGAGCGTCAAAACGTGATTTCGACGTGACGCCATCTGGAGCCAACCAGGGGTCTATGGGCAAAATGTATATCTCCATAGTTTTCAGCACCCTCGAGAACCCCAAAACAGAGAGTTTCAGGAAGTCAACCTTTTGAGCTGTGCCAGCCATTGCTCGAAAATAACGCGAACGGCCTCATATAGATACCTCTTTCTTGTATTATATATTTTATCTTCACTCGAGGCGCAACGGGATACGGTAGTAAAATAATGATGTGATTATGACAAGAACGATGTGACTCTCCTCTCAATGAGGATAAGATGGATAATTGGGGGGAGCAAGTATAAATACGAAGATCTAATCCGCTGGTTCCATTGCCGATCGATTAGTCAAGAGAAGTATCCAGGGATTGACAATTGAGAGACTGAGAATGAGATATGTGAAGAGGAATCCAATTGAATCGACTGTCTTCAACTGAAAGAGGAAAGATCATTCCAATCTGATTGGAATGGACATACGTCTCCCAATCGTGAGAAGATGAAACAGAAGACATAGAAAAAAGCAACGAAGAGAAGAGTGAGGAAAAGAGAGAAACAAACGATGATTAGAGAGATATCACGACGGAGGAAAAAAGAACGAGAGCTGGATCGGAGACATTATCATCTACATGACTAAATAATATTATATCTGTTAACACACCCAGTGGTCTTGGTGATTCGAATGAGAACGAATATGAGAGCTATTCTGATATTTTGAACATATGCCTGGAACTAGGGCGAAAAGTGGATTCAAGGAATTAGCTCGATATTACCACAGGAGGTAGTACTCGGTGAGATAGGCAGGTAGACCACCTTACATCTGACCGCGACGCGTCCGAAGCGCGTGAGAGCGCGCGAAATTCGAAAATCACCGATATTTGAAAATTTAATTTCTAGCTCAGTTCTTCTCCAATTGCTTCGAACTTGGTACCAATAAATTGCTAAATTCATGGACATCATTTTATACGTTGTGTATAATCTATGAAAGTTTCAGATTTATGACGAAATTACAAAATCGTTGATCTTAAAATTGACCTAATTGAAGTCGGTACTCCTCTCTGGCTATCCGGCCATGTTGAACTTATCGTTATGACGTCATGCGTTTGTCCTCCTTCAAGAAGCAGCGTTCCCCCTTTTTACCGGAAGGCTAGTAGGCACGGAGGTCGCGAATTTTTGAGTACGCTTTTACGGTTCCTGACTGCGAATTCGCCTACCGTATACCTGCGTTGTAATTGTTTTAGGCCAATATTTTTAAATCTGCTATTAATATAACATAATTTTGGTGATATACAAGTGGTAAATGGGTGTACAAATAAGATTGGCACAATAATAGGGGCGCGCACGACGATAGCACTCAACGATGCCACTCACAAGAGGGTGTGTAATAAAGTGAATGTACCGAATTTTTCTTCATAGGAGAGATAGATTCGTTCCAGAGAATCAGAATATGCAAAAATTTCAAAAATCGATACAGCCGAACGTGGTTTCTATGTCCTTTTCTCCATTGTAAAAGTGACTTTTTCTTTCTGCTAGTTTTCGAAAGCGTGTACCTTCCTTTTATTTCCATGATAAATCTTAGCTAGTAATTATCATGGTTTTGCCAAAATAATAGAATATTTGGTACAGCGGTTTTTATAAACGAGTGGTATTGATGATTCGGGTTACGGTAGTTTCAATATTGACCAGGTTTAGTGATCGAAATCGTAATGAAGCCTGTTTTCTTGCTAGAGATCGTTTACCTGGCACTCTTGAAGACCGATTGAGCGCAATTCTTATTTAAACGTCTAGTTAAAATACCATATTCACTTGTAAAGTCAATTTGCAATTGACGATTTTCGTGTTGAAGTCTGACCCAGCTCAAGGCCTACTTGAACTCGGCTGATCAAAAAGTTCTCACTCCTCGCCGATTTTCGTTATCATTTTGCTTATTATTTTGCCATTATTTTTCGAAAACTAAATTGAAAACTCGGAATGGGGTAGGCTGAGCTTCCGTTTGCGCACCAATTTGTGAATTGTTTTGATCATCTGTTGACACGACCTCCGTCCCTAAAGGCTAGCCAAGTTGATCTTTGATTTTGAAATTGATACTGTGTTTTTTTGTCAAATATCCTGATCATGCGGTAAAATGAAACGAATATTCGCGAAATTGATACTTCCTACAAGTGGTATAGTGAAATTTCGAAAAGGTGAATGAAACAAGTACCCCGTCTGGTCTTACGTAATCATTCGAAAATCATGTTTTTTGATTTAGCGCGGTTCTTTTTTCAAGTACGCAGGAAATTGATTCACAGAGCGAAATCGATACTCTGACTGAATTTGCGTAACTTTGCGGATATCCTAATTTGACATGGTCTAATTTTTGCGGTAACTCGCACTCTCATATTTTCACACACTATTTCTCAGTTATCGCACTCAAAACTAAAATAAAAATTGATACCCTTTGTGAAATTGATATCCCCTTTTGACACGCTTCTGCGGTAAATCGCACTCTCGTATTTTCACGCACTATTTCTTGATTCTCACACTCCGAACTAAAATCGAAATTGATACACAGGATGAAATTTTTACCAGGATTAAAATTTCGGGAATTAACGGTAAATCCCACTCTCTTAAAATGTCTGCCTGTTAGCTCCGCGGTAAACATTCAAAAATTAATAAAACTTTTCAAGTATAATAGGTAAGTTCCAGCTACAGCAGTACAAAAAACATGTTTGCTGAAAAAATATCCATTCTCACTTTTTGAAGAGCAAATGTTACGGAGGAATATTCGAAAACATGAGTTATCTCTCCCACATATCAAAATTTCGCATACATGATTTTACAAGATTTATTAACAGCGTGGACATCACTACTCTGGAGCAAAGGAGGTACCCTGAAGATTTTTGTTCAACTTTCTTCTACACGAGGAACCATCTCACTCCCCGTTCACCTCCACCCGAACAAGAAATCACGTTTCACATTTCCAAAGATCAGACACAGCAGACACGATAGAACATGTTTCCAAGCTTACATTCGACTTTCTCACCCAAAAAAATTCGTAATTTGTGCAATGATTCACACGCACCCGTTGCTCTTTCTCTCACCACAGCTAAAATCGTAATCATTGCACATGAGGATATGTTTGAAATTTCCCAATTTCAACGTTATTTGCACTATCTCCATTTCTTGTTCCCACCCTTGACCCCGAAAATTTGTTCAACCTTTCTTCTACACAAGGATTCAGATCATAATAATAAAATTTCCTACAGATTCGGACTATTACTCTGCTTTCACCTCCACCAAAGCAAAAAAAATCACTTTTGACATTCCAAAGATCAAATAGAGCTGAAACGTTTCTGATTTGTATGATCACATTCGAATACCTCACCTCAATATTTCGAAACAAACAACGAGTTTTATCTTCTCAGTATCGCAATTTTGCATACATGTTATTACATGAATAGTTGACAAAGGGGATACAATGTGTTCACTAATGTGAGAGACCAAACGAGAAAAGGTTCATGCTCTGACTTATAAGTGTTCCCCCTCTTCTCTCTCACTCCTTTTTTCTTCTTCTTCCCATCCTTTCCTTTTTTCAAGTCACATTTCCCTCTTTTTTTCTTTCTATTTACCCCGCATTATTCTTTTGTCGATTTCGCTCTCCCTTTCCAGTCCACATTTTTTCTTTGTATATGTTTTACGGTTCCACTTTTCTACATGCATTGCACTCTTCTATTATTTTTTTCATTATCCTCCCGTCGAATTTCCTCATCAACATGCATATTATGACTATTTCCAGGTACCATGCTCTAATTGTATGGATCGGTACTATCTACACTAGTACTCGTGCCATTTCTTTTACGCAATAGGGAGAACAACGACTATTATGGTGTTGAATTTCACTGGGAAGGAATGTCCAGGTGTAAATCTAAGGAACTTCGTTCCGTTTTTTCCCATCTTCTTTCCTCCTCATGGTCATAGGTTGCAATTTTTTCGCCAGTAATCACTTTTTATTATAAGGGATATATCCAAATGATCGCAGTCTACAACATTCATGGCAATAACGCACGTTCCCTGTGAGTCGATCTCTCTTTGGTAGATCAAAGTCCCTTCTCGCCCTGTTTTTTCTTATTTTCCATTAATTTCAGGCAAGGACCTTTGATTCCCAAAGGACGAATACCTGGAAGATTTCTTCAAGAAGGAAGGAATCAGAATGGACAAGGAGATTTGTATATCGCTGAACTCAACATCCATGTGTTCATATCTCTTGTTTCATTCTGTTTTCACTTATTTTGTCAGTACCCCCGACTAGACAGTTTCCATCCAATGTTTAAATGTGTTTCATTTATTTCATTATACTCCCGACTCAATAGTTTTCACAAGAACTAATTGTCCTAGAGAACTACATAAAAAATGTTATCAAGGTAAATATTTTTGTACATTATTGAACACGTTTCAAATATTAAATATCGCGTTCACATTTTTTTCACTTAATATTTCGAAATCAAATAAGGAACGATCGCAATATTGCGATTTCACATACAATCTATTACAAAAATATACTACATGAATTACATAATTTGACATTTTCTTATCATAGATCACATTCTGGAACATCCAAACAGTAAGAGGAGGACTATTTTTGAATCTAAACGCGTGTTCACTGTGTGATCAAAGATCAATTTTCCAAAAGAGTCGACATGTCCAAACACGTTTCAGCTGTTAACGGTCATATTCAATTTCTTCTTGCGCTATTTTGAAATCAAACAAAGATGGATCTCTCAACAATATCGCGGTTTCACATACACATTACTGCATGATTAATTAACAGCGAGCTAATCGAAAATATCAATAGCACGCAAGAACCACACGGAAACGCGAGATCTAAAAGGACTGGTCTGATTCATACGTGTTCCACTCCCTCCTCTCCCACACATTCGTTCTGCATGTTTCACCAGAATTTGCGTAATTTTTCTTGGCTGATCTTTCCTCTCTTGTATTGTGATTTGGATTAAATTTCATATTTTTTGCGGTAAATCATAATTGTCAAAAAAATTTCAAAATTTGAAGAAACAACGAAAAAATCAACAATATTCTAGTATAATCTGTTAGTCCTCTTTTCTCAAAGTCGGACTTATCATCGAAATTTTTTGAGTGATTCCAAAGAAGATGTTCCTACTAATCGTACGATTAACACGCTGGCAATCACCACAGATAGGGACTACCAAACAGGATTTCCCAGCATAGTAATGGTTGTGGGGATATCTTTGAGCATCTTTCGCACATTGTAGATGTAGAACAATGGATGCTTGAAGGTCACTCATGAAGCGATTGTTGAACTCTGCACTCATTTTGTCTTCTCGCTGTAGACATCAGCAAACTGAAATACAAATATCATTTTTTCCGATACTCATAGAAAAAATATATTCCTCTAATTGTAAGAATAATAGTACTTGGAACTCACCGCTTCCTCCTTAGCTCCCTTCTCATTCCCCATCTCGGTTCTTGAACTCTCCGAATTTTCTGTCTCGAGCACGATTTCTTTGTTCATAGTTCCGTTTCCGAAACTCATGTAAGAAAAACGTTTGAGATTGAAACCTTGAAAAAGGAATTTACGTCTTACTTATAAAACAGATAATTATAGACGAACAGAAAAAGAAACAGTGGAGATACGCGAAAAATGTATTCTACTCTCGAGAAAAGTGATCTTTTGCGTATGAGTGTCGTACATCCAGGTTAAAATTATCAATATTTTCTCACAGTTATCAAACAAAAAGCACGAAAAAATATCGAATAACCACAATAATGGGAGATATGACTCAAATTTGTCTATGAGTGTGCAAATGAACTGTTAAAATAATAACGATGAACAATAATGTTGAGATTCCTAAAAAAAAAAACGTCTAGATATGCACATACGTACTGTGACAAATACAAAGATCCCATTCATAAAAGGCAAGAGTCATCGAATATCCGAACATGTTCGCGTATATTTGTTTAAAAATAGAAAGTTCTGGAACCTCAAGTCATAGAAATATTCATTTATTCTCATGATCACATGCACAAAAACAGATAGCATGGAAATTATGAGAGTTAGGGGAGAGTTATTTCATAGATGAATCATTGTCAGGGGAGAAATGAAGACCAGACAGAAAACATGTAAGAACCTGTCATGACTAAAATACAATTTTTACCATTATGTTCTGTAGGCACCTTTTCCACACGCTCAGTTGGTTTCCGGGTGTTTTGGGGAGATCATTCATTCCCCATTTCCCCTAAGACCTAAGCCTGAGCCAAAGTCAAGACATTATTATGTTCTGTAGGCTCTTTTTCCGTGCGCTCAGTTGAGTTGGCTGGCATACTTGGGGTTTTTATTATATTTTACATGACTAAAGGAAAAAAGATAGAAAACATTTTATCGAGGGTTATCTGAAGACCAAAAACCTCTTGAAATTAACTTTTCATCCGTGAACGATTACGAAATACTGGAAAAATATCTGATAATATCAATGAAATGTGGGTAATTAATTCGTCAAGGTAGGTAAATTTACATAATAATTGTTTTATTTTCAAATAAATATCACATGAGTCATCGGCGGTAACATCAAAAGGATCACCGTCGTAGAAAGATAAAGATCTATGACTCACATGACCTTTCCATCTTAAGGTAAAATTTTCAATGTTTTAAAAAATAATTTCACTCTCACTCATCGCGCAGGGACGGTAACCCTGTTGTGGAGTTAGGTATGGAACTTTGTATGGCCCACAACGTGCGGTTCTTGGTTGAGCCTTTTTCCACTGTTCACACGGCGGACTGAAATCCTACCCGCACCCGGACATCGTGGCTAAAAAGCAATGGTTGGCGCGCAGCGAGAAAAAAGTGCGGCAAAATTCAAAGCGTCAGGTTGATCCCTGATTCAAATATTTGAATTTCCTGATATTTGAACAGCATCTCCCCCTGACATTGATGTGCAAGCATTGAAATTTTTTTGAAAATTCATTGGTTTTAGCAACGCTTTCTATGTTTAGTAGGGACGGCAGCGGTGTAAATGGATGAACGAAACAATGCACAAATTGGTGCGCAAATGGAAGCTCACCTTACCCCATTCAATGTTTTCAATTTAGTTTTTGAAAATTGTGGCAAATATTAAGTAAAATGATAAAGAAGATAGGTGGAGGGTGCGACGCTTTAAGTCCAACTGGAGCGCATCGCATGTCAGTCTACTGATCATGCTATCGTGACTCGTGTTTCCCCGCGCTGCCTGCGCGCCACTTTTGTGAAGCTGCGCAGCCACCCTCTCCGCTTTTCACACACTCTCTCGCCCAGGTGAGAGAGTGTGTGAAAAGCGGAGAGGGTGGCTGCGCAGCTTCGCAAAAGTGGCGCGCAGGCAGCGCGGGAAAACACGAGGAACTGAATCACAAGAATATTTTTCAAATGCTCTAATAAATTACGCTATCCTCGTCTCGTACTACCGAGGTCACGAGGGATCATGGAAAAACAAAGTATAATTTTTGAAAAGCTCAATTAAACACGAGAAGCGGAATCACGGTTATGAATACAGTAGTTCGTTGGGTCACAATGTTGTCCTGAAAGTTTTAAATCGTTGCTAAAAATGGGCAAACTGTTCATGCCTTCTTTTTCCACTATAAATCAATAGCACCGTTCTTAATAACATATTAAAAAAGATCGGATGAACAGTTTGCCCAATTTTATATTTTTCATAAAAACCGAATTCTTGCCGTGAAAATGAGCGATTCTCGCGGCTGATATTTCGTGAAATATTTTTCTAGCATTATTCTCATTTTGATAACTATTTTTCGTGCTGTAGAATCTATCGATGGTGTGAAAAGCTAGATCAGTCAATAAATTCTAAAAACACTTATTTATTCGTGGCCTAGTGTGACTTCAATGTTGCGGGCAACCTCTTCATGCCAAGCTTTATATGCTTTTATTCATTCCAATCAACGAAACATCTTGGAAAAATTATAGAAATATTTTTTAAATGCTTCAGAAAAATATTAAAGAATTTGAAAGCCAAACTACGGTAGTTTGACGGGAAAGCGTCGGAGGGTGTAGCCAAATATTCCGGACTCAAATATTCCGGCTGCGGTCCCTAATCACGACGGTATCATATTGAGCAAAACGCTACCTTCGAAAAGTTTAATTGCAAACTCACTTGTGAAGGGAAATCGCGTCAAGAATCTGGCGACCGCGTTTCCGAAAAATGAGACTGATTTTTTTTTTTCTTACTGTAGCCTTCACTAGGGGGAGGCTCACAAAATGACGGCTCACGCCCAAAATCTTATCGATTTCTTTAATGTCTTGGATTACGCGGCGGTTCCAGATCATTGTCTATTATTGGAGCATAAAAATAAGTCATGAGGTGGTCTACGAGCTCTGCGTGCAAGCAGCGATAAATCGTGACCGGGGCCGGGAAATATCAAAACCTTTCCTGCGTGAACATTTCTTGAATGTCTTTATTGATTGTTTCGAGCTTTTTATTTATAATTGAGAGTGCTTTCGTTAAATCGGGCACGCTGAGGAATCTGAACACTCGCGAAATTAGATTTAAGTTATTTTTTAAATAAGCATTCAAAACCGCGTTGCGTGGTACTGTAGCGCAGCGCATAGGACCCTAGCTCCGGAAGGTAACGCGGATACTGCCGTGCTAATGTTTAGTGGAAGTGGGTGGAGCCTGTCTAAAACTCACTGTGTTTAGCAGTCTTTGGGGCGGGGCCTAACTAACGAATTCTAGCACGGCAACCGAGCCGCCGACATAAGGAGAAAGAAAACGTGCAACTATAAACTACAAAACAACTATGAACGTCGTTGCCTGAATCACGCACGCGTGCGCGAGGGATTACTGTGCGCTCACGCGTACGATGCAAGTTGCCTGATTGTCACGCTCATGTGTCTCTAAACACAGGAAAAGTGAGATGAATCGCAAACTGACCTTGAAAATGCCTGATTTATCGTGATTCAGGATCAACTTCTTTCTCTAGGATTTTATTTTCGCGGGCGGTTCCTGATTTGACCCTGATGAGCGGGTACGCTTTCAACCTGGCCTATGTCTTTGCTCCGGATGCCGTGTTCTAGCCATGAATTTTTCCTCCTGCACGGCACCCGGGCCGCCGACATAAGCAAAATGAAAAATGTCACCATCCATCAGGGGAAATCAGGAAATGAGCGCGGGCCGTCAAAAAAATACAGTAGAAAGCTGAGCCTGAATCACGATAAATCAGGGATTTTACGTGATATCACGTAAAACCCCTGATTTATCGTGATTCAGGATCAACTTTTTGAATGGCCTCATAGCGACGGGCCCGGAAAGTGAAAATCAGGCAACTAGAACCGCACGCGCGTCATTCGGGCAACGCGGTTGTCATTGTTTTTGTAGTTTGTAGCCTAAATTTCGCTCTTGACATTTTCGTTGGCTCTATGTCGGCTCTCCGGGGGCCGTACTGTAAGCTTACCCTGCAAAACTTACTGTAAGCTTACCCTGCAAAACCGGAGCAGGTGAGAGAGCACGCGAAAAGCGGAGAGGGTGGCGGCGCAGCTTCGCAAAAGTGGCGCGCAGGCAGCGCGGTGAAAACACGAGGGTTAGCCGCGCATTACGGTAGGCGGTAGGCGCCAAGAGGAAAATTTGAACACTGTTATCATGCCATGTCTCCCACCATTTTAAACTTTTTTGTTCTATTGATCGTGCGCGTATGTGGATATTACTCCCATTAACAATGACCAATCACTTCCCAATTCATCTTGTGTATGGTTTCTCATCATTGAGACTGTTTTGACCTGCCGAAGCTTCCCTGTAATGGTTTGTTATTTCAGCCATGAGTGACTCAGTTACCCAGTCACCTGCCCCTGCTTATCTCCAGCCCATCAAAGAGGCCCCTCACACTACTCCCATCTCGGGCAACACTGAGAACACCCCCAAGACTGCGGTTGCAAACACGGTTAGTAGTCTTGTCTTAGCGATAGCTACTTTCTATCAATGAAGTGATCAAGAACATATTTAGAAAAATAATCATATCATCGTTTGCTACTCTCTTCAGGTGATCACCCCTTGATCACGTAGACTTACTTATGTGAGAAACTCGTTTATGGATTATATTACTCTAGTTAGAGTTTTTTGCGATTTTATACTAACTGGAACTAGAGCTAACGCATGAGGATGATGTCTTACTTCGCAGGAGTAATGATAGATATTGCTGGTTTGATATCGCTCTAAGTTGATGATCCATCTCATTTGTGCTCCTCGTATTGTGGTCTTTGATGGACACCCCTTGACTGAATGTATCTCAGAGTGCGATGAAGGAGACTCCCCCTGCTGTTCGTACACGTCGTGCTATGGCAACTGCCCTCCACTGCTCTTCCCCCTCTGATTCCATGCTCTCTCCCTGCACCAGTAAGCTGTTCGGAAAGAAGAGCAAGGTCAGATATTCATTCTTTTTTTCCATTCTATCAACTAGCTATCATATAATTTCAGATATGATATGATCCATATGTATCGTAGCTGAAATAAAATCTTATCCGTTTTATCATAACTATAATATCGAGTTCTCGTTTCAGATCTCTTCTGCTTCTGCCATCCTCCGATCGAAGCAACAAGCCGCGATTCCTCTCAATCTCAGTCAATCAGAAGAGGACGACGATAAGATGGAGAGTGACAAGTAATGAGTCAGACTCGTCCTCCCCCTTGTATGTTTCCCCTATGAGTGAATAACTCATTCACCCGGTTCACATCTTCATTTGTTATGTCCCTGTCAGATTAACTTCACTAGACGATTAAGTATCCTAATCAAAAGCTACTCATACTGGCTTACTAATGAGAGTGCTCGTACTCTCCCATCACACTCGCTTTCATCCATTCTGTAGATATTATAACGTATGCAAAAATAAAATATTCATGTCTTACGAAGTAAGTCTGATAATACATCGACAACACTGGATATTTATGCTAGGCTCATTCACATAGTAGACATAAATCACTGGGGCTTTTTGAAGAAGAAAAAACACACACAAAAATCCCTGGGGAAGGGTGGAATACACGCCATGCAATTGATGCCAGGATGAGGAATCACTTATGGCTGAAATAACAAACCATTACAGGGAAGCATCGGCAGGTCAAACCCATCTCAATGATCAGTACACCTCTCAACGGGCCGTGTTGTTCTGTCTAATTCGAAAGTACGGTGCCCAACGCGATGCGTCCAACTTAGGCCCTCGATTAGCAAACCCCAGTTTCTTTTCCGCTAGCTGTGCCCAATCTTCCAACGACGTATAGTGGATTCGACCATCTGCGGAGCAATGAAGTCTACGAGCTAGGGTTTTGCAGGGTAAGCTTTATAGTAATGTTTACGTCCGAAAGGTGTATTACTATAATACACACAGCAAGTTAACTCTATTGCTATAATAATGTTACTTTTTAAAGTCAGCAGTGAACTTACTTGTAGCTTACTTTTTCCTGACCATATTTCGGGTGCGAAAAAATAAGTTACTCGTAAGGATGAAGTGGCTTCCCAGCTACTTCCTTTTTTCTAATATTTTTGTTGAGTAATAAAATAGTAGCAATCGAGGTAATACACTTACTTACTGTAAGCCTACTCTGCAAAACCGGAGATTGAAAATGTTTTTTTATCAATAACGAACCAGAAACAATGCGAACCACAACTGACAAGCTGCGAAAAAACGAGAGCAACAAAGTAACAAATGGTGAGTAACTGTGAGTCTAAACTGTGAGAGTGGGAATGAGATTAGAAATACAACTAGAGACAGAAAAACGTGATTAGAATGAGGTACTAGTCATAACTAGATTTGATTCCCGTAGGGACTATGGTGGTGATAACCGAACCAATTGATTGAGAGTAGATCTCTTAATATGATGAAGTGTGCTTCTTTGTAACTGGGCAGAAGTTGTTGAGATGGGCATTCTGTCCGGTCGCTCCACACAAGGAACACACACGACGAAGAGCACGAGGGCATCTGGAACACGAAGAGTCAGCGGATGGATTCATTACAGAACACCGAGAATAGTAAACTGAAACTCACACGATCCTGTCTCCCTCCTTCATGACGTGTCCTCTCCAATATCCTCTATCCGCCACTCTGGGGAGAGGAGTCTGAGCACGAGAATTGGCATAGTGGACGGCGAATTGATAGCAGAAGGCACACGCATCTTGCGAACATTCTTGAGAGTTGGTGTACGAACGGAGATTCAACATTTGCTGAAATAAAAATTGTTAGGAATAAGTAAGTTGGCAGAAATATTGTGAGGATAACACTACTAAAGTAATTACCATAAGGAACTTAATCGTCGGCGCAACCATCACTACAATATTACCCCAAAAAGAAGGGGAAAAAGTATACCTTTCCGTCGTTTCCATTGTTGTGTTGGCAAGCTCCGTAGATGGAATAGCAGGAAGTTGCACACGATGACTGAGAAGACTGAGAGTATCCAGACTCGCTAGGAGCGTAATTGTGCTGCTGATGAGAAGCACTGGAATAACGACCAGTTAGATTATATAGACTAAGTAAGAAGGTGAGAGAGACGGGAACACCAGAACTTACAGTGAGAGAAGCTGCTTGGGAGGGTCGTGTCTGTGGTTCTTGAGGGAAAGAAGCTGCACAGTGGCTCCATTGTTCACGTACACTCCCTTGGAATGCTGAGCATTCAAAGAACGTTGATCGAACTTGAAGCTGCAACAATAACCGCCATGAATAGGGAACATGTTCCAACAGGGAAAAGTCCATTACTTACCGAGTCTGGTCGTTCTTGCTGGGCGAGACACTAGTCGGAGAGGAACCCCCAGAGCTAGAGCCGGACGTGTACGGAGGAGTGCGGTAGCCAGGAGGAATGTACGACAGATGCACCTGCAGGCACAATCAAATAAATACAGAACCTTGCCAAAGTAAACATTATGATCTTACACCGAGAAGTGATGAAACTAACCTTGGTAGGGCTGTCGGGCTGTTGCCGGTACTGTCTAGACGGATCGATCTGAAGATCGGAAGGGATGACGATCTTAGCCGGACGGCGTTGAGAGAGATTCTGAAAACAAACCGTTGATCTATTAAATCGATAAAAGAATAAGCGAGCATTAGTATTTGGAAAGTAAGTAATAAGTAAGCAACGAACAGGTCTGGGAGAAGCGAAGGCAGCACCGTCCATTCTGGATGAAGTTCACTTGAATGAATGCAGATCGATTCGATTTGCAGCCTTTGAGGAAAAAAACACGCCCATCTCTTCACACAGCGAGATTCTCAGACCGAGGCTGAAAAATGACTGGAATTCCCATGCCAGTTTCCCACGATCGGCGAGAGAGTACACGGATCAGAGAGAGTGGTTATGCAAATTTGTGGGCGGAGCAACATGACGTCATGAGTGCGTGCGAAAAAAAATTTGCACTTCACACTTTCCGCGCTCTTGTTTTATCGTGTTCTTTGTTGTTAGTTATTTCAACTTCTGTAGAAATTATTGATTACGGGTGGTATTATCGATTGAGGTGACGAACATTAGTTTCCTGTAGGATCGTCCTTTATGTGGCTGTCGATTTCGTGGCCCTTTTTTTGCTTTTTGTGAGGCTAAAATGGTCTAGATCGGTCTTCATGTCGGGCAGACCATTTTCCCATATCAGATCGTACTTTTTTTTTTATTTGGACCAGCGCATTGGCGCTTCACATAAGGTTAGTTCGCTTAAGCTTAGATTGTGTGTTGGCAGATTGACGAATGGTAAGATCATTTGCGATGGCCTCTCAATTTCGGGAGGTCGTTATCCTAGAGGGTGAAGACATTGAGCTACTTGTGCAGTTCAAAACATGCAATTGCAGCTGAGCAACAATGTCTCTGACTTGCAAGTTTTCGCAATCGTCCCTGTTTATCTACGTTTCTGACCGAATGCATCTATTCGCTCTAAACACCGAGAGGTCGGAGTCGTACCCGCTGCTCATTACGGACATTATGCTAAATACCATGAATACTGATGACGAAATATAGTTAAATGGCCGTTAACTAATATCTATTCTACTATATAACGCGCAAACGTCTGTTTGTGTGTATATACCAAAGTTGTGGGCCATACCAAAGTTGGCAGGATCCTAGGATGTATAAACCGAACATACACACAAACAAACGTTTGCGCGTTATATAGTAGTATAGATATTAGTTGTATTCATGGTATTTCGCATAATGTCCATAATGTGTTCCCATAGGATTCCCATGGGAATATACTGGGAATCCAAGGGAATTCGCTATCAGTCAGTTCCCTATATAAGTCCAAGTAAGATGTATGACACCCTTTCTGCTCTCCGGTTTTTTTTTGTAGTTTCCCCTCGGGTTTCGCATGGTAAGCTTATAGTAACACGGCATTATTTTTCCCGACACCCCGTTGAGCGAAAAGGGCCCTCTCAAGAAAAAATTAAACACAGAATGAGTTGCTAAACAGAGTATGATTTCATTGCTACCGTAAAGCGCGAACCGCTAAACATAGAAACAGCATACAGTATCCGGAAGTTTAATTACAAAAACTTACACATCATACTGTAACCGGAGAATCAATTACAAAACCCAAATACAGTATGGTAAAAGTCATTGATTACCTTAAGAATCTACCGTCTCACAGGGAAAAAGTACAGTCGCTCAGGCGCACATTTGCACCGCACTACCGTAGTTTTCGCTTTTTGGGGTGACCACTTATTTTCGTGTCGTCGGGAAAAATAATGCCGTGTAGTAATGTTTACGTCCGAAAAGTATATTATTATAATACACACAGTAAGTTAACTCTATTGCTATAGTAATGTTACTTTTTAAAGTCAGCATCAGTGAACTTACTTGTAGCTTACTTTTTCCTGACCATATTTCGGGTGCGAAAAGTATGTTACTCGTAAGGATGAAGTGGCTTCCCAGCTACTTACTTTTTCCTAATATTTTTGTTGAGTAATAAAATAGTAGCAATCGAGGTAACTTACTGTGTGTATTATAGTAATATACTTTTGCTACTTACTGTAAGCTTACCCTGCAAAACCGGAGCCGTCATCTTTTCTCAATGGAGCCTCTCAATAGTTCAGTTAATTCTTCCTTTTCACGCTAATCATTGTTTCTTGTCAATTGATCAACCTTATTATAGAAGATGGGTGTGAAAAGCGAGAATGCGGCTGTTCTTACTCCCGAGGAGCGAAGAGAGCGACGTCGGGCGAAGATTCTCGCTTCATCCGATCACAGACTGGCTAGGATATTGTCGGGGCCCGATGGAGGTGAGCATATTAGTACAATAACAATGGCATTGAATTATGAGACTGCGTTGGCAATTGTGAGGTTGATGCTTAGGGGAGAGACGTATGGCTCCTGCCATGGAGGGCGGCGAGTTCCGAGCCTCTTCTATCGCTGATTCGACTTCAGACGAGAAAGGACGAGAACAGGCTCCTGTGCTCAATGTTGAAGATATTTCCCAGGTTTTAGTCCCCATTCATCGTGATTGATCGCTTAGGAAAAGCACTCACTATATTTCGATGTCTGTGGTACTCATTCAAGATTTGTCTTTGAGATGCCTTCACTGGTGGAAATGGGAGTGAAGTTCGAGCCTCCTCGACTCTTCACATTCGTCCGTACTGCTCGATGCAAAGTCGTCTCTGTTATCGGTGAGATTGGATCGATAGCGGATATTGAAAATTAGCGGCACTTCGCAGCACGTGAACTAACGCACACAGGGTTTTCCGCTATATATAGAAGTATGTTGGGAAAAAGTGATCCAGAAGAGGATACTCTTTGATTCTCGTCGTGGTGGAAGTTGAAGTACTGCGTGTTTCTAAGTGTAGCCAGCGAATGGGGACGAGAGTTGATCATCGATAGATGTATCAATGATCAATTCTCGTCTCCTTTCGCTGGGTGCACGCAGAAAGACTGATTGAGTGGTATTAGGCTTCTATTTATCAATTGGTCATCTTTTCAGCCCTTCTGTTCTTCATTCTCTCAACATTGGATGTGATCTCTTCCGTCCTTCTTCCATGGTCCATTCTCTTCGTGTCATACTCGATCGTGGAGAAGAAGCAGGTATTCTGACTTGGAATGACGAAGCAAGTGATCTTGTTGTTCTGATTCTTTATTAGAATATTGAGAAAATGGGCTGTCACACTAACTATTGGAGTTCAGCCTGTATTACATTACCTTGGTGTTGCCAACACCGTGTTGCGCTGTGCTTTTTTTCTCGTCTAAATACATACTTTTTTTTGTTTTTCTCCAGAATAGGCCTCTTGTTTGCGATGAGTTTCAACCAAACTCAATAAACCATAGTGATTTCAGTGCATCTCTCCGTACCCCAATCATGGATATATCGTTAATGGACTCATGTGGGTTGGATTCTCAGAGAATGTCGTCGTCAATCTGGGTGAGAATTCCATTGTTTATTGATTGGTGAGTGATAGATTATATGCGTGTCTTTCCATCTCGATTGATATGTGTATTGCAGGCCACTTGCTGGAGGGAATGAGCAGTTACATGGCAGACACGGCAACTCTCCTCTTTATCTTCTTGGTCGCATCTGCAACTAGAGATGCCATACTCCTTCTCACTTCTTGAGAACTATTTAGGAGATATACAATAGTCATGACTTGATAAATATTCCCTGTATACATATCGATGATCTCGGTTTGCCAATCTTTTAATTGTATGTTCGAAATCCACACTTGTTTAATCGGTCACTTAGGTTGAAATAATCTATTTTTATATTTCGGGACTCGCCTTTCTTTGTTTGAACGTGTGCCTTGAAATACAACTATTCTACTATGTCTTGTATTGGAAACATTGATGAAATTTGCAGTGCGTCAGTTGTGAGAAGAGTGATAGGAAATGATAGGACTGAGTCGGGATAGCAAGTGTTGGAGGGAAAGGAGATAAAGAAGGGACGCCCCTCTCGAGGCTTTTTGATAGAGGAGGGAGATTGGGAGAGGCGCATCTGTTCTGGAAGAAGTCTAGAGGAGGATTGAGCTATCTTTTCCCTGCTCCTCTCTGATAGGAAACCTCAGCTTATTATTGGTGAGAGATATTCATGCGAGATTTGATCCTCCATCAATCTACTTTTTCCTCTTGTATAATGACTGAGTCAGAGCTGCATCTTGGATGATTCAGTCCCCGTAAGAGAAAAGCGTTTTTCCTTCCACCCTCTGACTACTTTTAGTATCTGAATCTTCTATCTCTTCCTCATCTCACTTCTGCTCCATTTACATTCAACTCAAGAGAGACTGTGGAATAGTTTCCCCATTTCCCCATAGATGATATCTCGTCTGTCTCTTATCCCCCCTCCCCCCTCTTCCTCCATCTTCATTCACTGCACTATCTCCGATCGATGGATACAAGGCCGAGAGAGTGTATTGACTCGAGAGAGGGACTGATAGACCGAGACTTGATCCCCTTACCTATAAGAGGCATCTCCTCTGTTTGAATAGTCGTTTGCTGAGAGAGAGAGAGAGAGAACGAGCCATAGGTCAGTTAGTCTGAGAAGGAGGAAGGGGCAGCTTACACTCGATCAGGCTCATACCACCCCACCCCCCCCCCCCTCCCCCCTACCCTCCCTTCCCTCTGGTCTCCTTTCCTCTTCCCCTCTGGATGATCTACCATGTCTTTGATGTTCAATTTGGTCCATTGGAATGTGTAGATTAGTGATTGGGAGATGGTTTGGAAGGGGAATGATTATGAATGAGTGGAGAGATAAGGAGTGACCTGTGGGGTAGAGATAGAGAGGAGTTCTCTCTTTTCCTCCTGGGGAGGGGGAGGGGGGGGGGGGGGTCGAGAGGGGAGATGGTATGATCAGACTGTTCCTTCTTCTTCGTTCTCTTACAGTCTAGCTAGAATCATAAATCATTCTATCCTTTTTCTTTCCCTTCTGGTTTATTTGTCTCTATTGCGCATTATTCATCTGATTATCAAATTCTAAAAAAAGTACATTAAACTCTCAATTTATCATCTCAAAATATTTCTTCTTTTTCACTCTAAGAGGGAACTCTAATTACTGAATGGCTCAATCTCTCAGATCGAACTCCTTATCCAATTGATACCAATTGCACTTATCCAATCAATCGTCAGAACAATCTGAACATCACACTATCTTATCTCATTTCCGCCAGTGTCACTCTTTTCTCTCGCCTATTCATATTAACCGTATTCTTGCATCACACTTCCATTACCGTATCCTTCACTTTCAATCTATTGATCTATCCTTTCCATCTGATGGAATGGACTATACTCGTAATATCTCGTAGTTGCCAGATGTGTCTCCTTCTTTCCTTCTTTCCTTCTTTCCTTCCTTCTCTTCTTTCACCTCTTCGATTGACCATAAGAACCGAAGCGGAGAAGGGAAGGGAGAGAGACCACATGTGGAATTGTGGGAAGGGAAGAGAATCGTTGTATCTCCTTCATACGAGACACATTATGTTGAAAAATATTGTTTCGTTACTGTAGTGTGTACAGTAGTGATGTTCTCTTTCACCCCCCCCCCCCCCTCCCTCCCACTTCTCCCTCCTCCTATCCTTCTCCTATCAATTGCCGATTGCGTCTAGAAGGATAAGCCTGCAACAGAAGTGAGCTTCCAGATCAATCCCTCTGCCTTCTCTGCTCCCTCCTTCATCTCCCTACTCTCTCTCTTCTACTCTAACCTCCTCCTCTCCTATTTCCCCTAGTCTCTCGTCGATCCTCGATGACTCAGGGGACACGTCTGTTCATCTCTCTCTACGGGGGAAAAGAACAGACGTTGGGTCATTTATCGTCGAGGAGAGAGATTGGAGTCCTCAGAGCAGAGGGAAGAAGGGAGAGAAGAGAGGTTGCACCCCCCCCCCCCCCTCCCCTCCTCCTCCTCTCTCTCTGCACTTCCCTCTATCTTGTCTGGAAGAGAGCACGTATAAATGGGTTACGGTATCTGAAAATGCTGCAGGAGGGTTACTGTAGTGCTGGAAGCAAGAGCGAATTGGAATGTGGAGGATTAATATGATGGATTGTAGCTGCTGTCCACATTAGGTCATTACTGTCTCATCTCTCCATATCAGCTGTGTTTATTCTCCATCTCTATCTTCTCTCGTCTCTCTCCATAACTCATTCTCTCTCTTCTCTTCTCTATCACTTGTCTCTCTCCTTCCCTCTTATCTCTCTTCTCTTGCTTATCAACACGAGTATGCGTGTCCTCTCTACTTCTCCCCTCTTCGTCCCTTTACTCTTCTTCCCTCCCCTCCCCCTTCCCCTCCCTTTGCCCTCCCTCTATTCACACCATCGATTTACTCTAACAATGCCTGCTCTTTCCATCATAATTGATCTTTGATCTCTCCAATTATCTCTCTAATTAGATTGCTGAAATGTTCAGGCTCCATGTTGATCCTTGTATCATCTGTGGTAGAGTGTGACCTACCCTCTCCCCTCTCCCCTCTGACCTCTGACCTCTCTCATCTCACAGGGTTCCGATCTGCTCCCTTCCATCTCGGGTATACGGTAGCCGAGCGATCTCACCCCGTCCGTCAGATGCGACACTCCTTATTATTATTGACGGCTCTGGTCGCCTCGGCCAACGCCGCTGCCGATGTGAGTACGGTATATCTCTGATCTACATCTGATGGAGGATACGGTAGTGGAATGGCATCGATTTCAGGAAGATCGGTGTAGGGATCGATCGTGTTATCCCATCACGGGAAATCTGTTGATAGGAAGGAAACATCGATTGAAGGCCTCTTCCACTTGTGGTGTCCAGGATAGAGAACGGTGAGAGAATCAATCGGATACTGTAGATGGAAAAGGATGATTATCGATTAGCCCAACTATAGGTACTGTAGCTAGATACGAAGAATCACTTCAGATTCTGCATCGTTTCTCATCTGGAAGAGCAGAAGAAATGCTTCTATTGCGATTCTCGCCACGAATGGAGACCCTACAGAGATCCCTATAGACTCTCCCATAAGTAAGTGAGGGGTTCTGGAGGGAAGTATTACGGTAGTTGATGGAGGAGGGGGGAAATCAAAAATGTTCTCAGGATCGAGAATGTCGTCTCTGACTCTTATGAGACGAAGAACCAGGCCTGGTGGCAGTCAGCTAATGGAGACCAGAATGTGACCATTCAGGTATGGAAGGAGGGATACCGTAGTCAAATGGTGATCGTCAACTGCCTTTTCAGCTGGATCTCGAGGCAGAATTCCAATTCACTCACTTGATCATGACATTCAAGTCATTCCGACCAGCTGCCATGATCATAGAGAGATCTTCTGACTTTGGAAAGACATGGTAGGTCAGGGGGGGGGTGAGGGGGGGAGGAAGAGGGGAGGGGGAGAAAGGGGGGTAAGGGGGGGGGGGAAAGCGGCGGGGGAGAGGGGGGGGGGAGAGGGGGGGGGAGGATCAATAGAGTCTCCCTTCTCAGGGCAGTCTATCGCTATTTCGCCTACGACTGTGCCAATTCGTTCCCTGGAATCCCCGAGGGACCTCCCACTAAGCACACTGATGTCATCTGCACTCGATCTTACTCTGATGTGGCCCCATCCACGGGTGGAGAGGTACGGTAGTCACTCTCATCTTCAATCGATAACTGACGTGAGTCTCATTCAGATAGTATACAAGGCGATCTCCCCTCACATCGCCACTGATGATCCATACTCGGATGAGATCTCTTCCCTACTCAGAATAACCAATCTCAGATTCAATTTCACCAAACTGCACACACTTGGAGATGATCTGCTTGATTATAGGTGAGAGAGGAGAAGGGAGAGATACTGTAATGGATCGATAATTGAAGGAAGGAGATCACAGAGAAGTACTACTATGCCATCTATGAGATCGTAGTGAGAGGATCGTGCTCTTGCTATGGCCATGCTTCCAGTTGCATTCCCATTGATGAGACACTCGCTCAGTATGGACAAGAGGATATCGTGAGTATACTGTAGTCCATGGGGGCAGATGAGGGGTCAGATGAGTGATTCATCTTGTGACAGGTGCATGGTCGATGTGAGTGTACTCATAACACGGAGGGACTCAATTGTGAGAGATGTAGACCCTTCTTCAATGATCATCCATGGAGACCAGCTGTGGCCAATAACACTCATGAATGCAAGAGGTACGGTAGGACGGATGGGAGATGAGGGAGGTACGGTAGGACGGATGGGAGATGAGGGATAATGGGGTACGGTAGGACGGATGGGAGATGAGGGGGAATGGGGTACGGTAGGACGGATGGGAGATGAGGGGGAATGGGGTACGGTAGGACGGATGGGAGATGAGGGGGGAATGGGGTACGGTAGGACGGATGGGAGATGAGGGGGAATGGGGTACGGTAGGACGGATGGGAGATGAGGGAGGTACGTAGGACGGATGGGAGATGAGGGAGGTACGTAGGACGGATGGGAGATGAGGGGGAATGGGGTACGGTAGGACGGATGGGAGATGAGGGGGAATGGGATACGGTAGGACGGATGGGAGATGAGGGGGAATGGGATACGGTAGGACGGATGGGAGATAAGGGAGGTACGTAGGACGGATGGGAGATGAGGGGGAATGGGGTACGGTAGGACGGATGGGAGATGAGGGAGGTACGTAGGACGGATGGGAGATGAGGGAGGTACGTAGGACGGATGGGAGATGAGGGAGGTACGTAGGACGGATGGGAGATGAGGGGGAATGGGGTACGGTAGGACGGATGGGAGATGAGGGGGAATGGGGTACGGTAGGACGGATGGGAGATGAGGGGGGAATGGGGTACGGTAGGACGGATGGGAGATAAGGGAGGTACGTAGGACGGATGGGAGATGAGGGGGAATGGGGTACGGTGGGACGGATGGGAGATGAGGGAGGTACGTAGGACGGATGGGAGATGCGGGAGGTACGAAGGACGGATGGGAGATGAGGGGGAATGGGGTACGGTAGGACGGATGGGAGATGAGAGGGAATGGGATACGGTAGGACAGATGGGAGATGAGGGGGAATGGGATAAGGTAGGACGGATGGGAGATGAGGGAGGTACGTAGGACGGATGGGAGATGAGGGGGAATGGGGTACGGTAGGACGGATGGGAGATGAGGGGGAATGGGGTACGGTAGGACGGATAGGAGATGAGGGAGGTACGTAGGACGGATGGGAGATGAGGGGGAATGGGGTACGGTAGGACGGTAGGACGGATGGGAGATGAGGGGGAATGGGGTACGGTAGGACGGATGGGAGATGAGGGAGGTACGTAGGACGGATGGGAGATGAGGGAGGTACGTAGGACGGATGGGAGATGAGGGGGAATGGGGTACGGTAGGACGGATGGGAGATGAGGGGGGAATGGGGTACGGTAGGACGGATGGGAGATGAGGGGGAATGGGGTACGGTAGGACGGATTGGAGATGAGGGAGGTACGTAGGACGGATGGGAGATGAGGGGGAATGGGGTACGGTAGGACGGATGGGAGATGAGGGGGGAATGGGGTAGGGTAGGACGGATTGGAGATGAGGGAGGTACGTAGGACGGATGGGAGATGAGGGATAATGGGGTACGGTAGGACGGATGGGAGATGAGGGGGAATGGGGTACGGTAGGACGGATGGGAGATGAGGGGGAATGGGGTACGGTAGGACGGATGGGAGATGAGGGGGGAATGGGGTACGGTAGGACGGATGGGAGATGAGGGGGAATGGGGTACGGTAGGACGGATGGGAGATGAGGGAGGTACGTAGGACGGATGGGAGATGAGGGAGGTACGTAGGACGGATGGGAGATGAGGGGGAATGGGGTACGGTAGGACGGATGGGAGATGAGGGGGAATGGGATACGGTAGGACGGATGGGAGATGAGGGGGAATGGGATACGGTAGGACGGATGGGAGATAAGGGAGGTACGTAGGACGGATGGGAGATGAGGGGGAATGGGGTACGGTAGGACGGATGGGAGATGAGGGAGGTACGTAGGACGGATGGGAGATGAGGGAGGTACGTAGGACGGATGGGAGATGAGGGAGGTACGTAGGACGGATGGGAGATGAGGGGGAATGGGGTACGGTAGGACGGATGGGAGATGAGGGGGAATGGGGTACGGTAGGACGGATGGGAGATGAGGGGGGAATGGGGTACGGTAGGACGGATGGGAGATAAGGGAGGTACGTAGGACGGATGGGAGATGAGGGGGAATGGGGTACGGTGGGACGGATGGGAGATGAGGGAGGTACGTAGGACGGATGGGAGATGCGGGAGGTACGAAGGACGGATGGGAGATGAGGGGGAATGGGGTACGGTAGGACGGATGGGAGATGAGAGGGAATGGGATACGGTAGGACAGATGGGAGATGAGGGGGAATGGGATAAGGTAGGACGGATGGGAGATGAGGGAGGTACGTAGGACGGATGGGAGATGAGGGGGAATGGGGTACGGTAGGACGGATGGGAGATGAGGGGGAATGGGGTACGGTAGGACGGATAGGAGATGAGGGAGGTACGTAGGACGGATGGGAGATGAGGGGGAATGGGGTACGGTAGGACGGTAGGACGGATGGGAGATGAGGGGGAATGGGGTACGGTAGGACGGATGGGAGATGAGGGAGGTACGTAGGACGGATGGGAGATGAGGGAGGTACGTAGGACGGATGGGAGATGAGGGGGAATGGGGTACGGTAGGACGGATGGGAGATGAGGGGGGAATGGGGTACGGTAGGACGGATGGGAGATGAGGGGGAATGGGGTACGGTAGGACGGATTGGAGATGAGGGAGGTACGTAGGACGGATGGGAGATGAGGGGGAATGGGGTACGGTAGGACGGATGGGAGATGAGGGGGGAATGGGGTAGGGTAGGACGGATTGGAGATGAGGGAGGTACGTAGGACGGATGGGAGATGAGGGGGAATGGGGTACGGTAGGACGGATGGGAGATGAGGGGGGAATGGGGTACGGTAGGACGGATGGGAGATGAGGGGGGATGGGGTACGGTAGGACGGATGGGAGATGAGGGGGAATGGGGTACGGTAGGACGGATGGGAGATGAGGGGGAATGGGGTACGGTAGGACGGATGGGAGATGAGGGAGGTACGTAGGACGGATGGGAGATGAGGGGGAATGGGGTACGGTAGGACGGATGGGAGATGAGGGGGGAATGGGGTACGGTAGGACGGATGGGAGATGAGGGGGAATGGGATACGGTAGGACGGATGGGAGATGAGGGGGGAAGGGGTACGGTAGGACGGATGGGAGATGAGGGGGGAATTGGGTACGGTAGGACGGATGGGGGATGAGGGGGAATGGGGTACGGTAGGACGGATGGGAGATGAGGGAGGTACGTAGGACGGATGGGAGATGAGGGAGGTACGTAGGACGGATGGGAGATGAGGGGGAATGGGGTACGGTAGGACGGATGGGAGATGAGGGGGAATGGGGTACGGTAGGACGGATGGGAGATGAGGGGGAATGGGGTACGGTAGGACGGATGGGAGATGAGGGGGAATGGGGTACGGTAGGACGGATGGGAGATGAGGGGGAATGGGGTACGGTAGGACGGATGGGAGATGAGGGAGGTACGTAGGACGGATGGGAGAGGAGGGGAAATGGGGTACGGAAGGACGGATGGGAGATGAGGGGGGAATGGGGTACGGTAGGACGGATGGGAGATGAGGGGCAATGGGGTACGGTAGGACGGATGGGAGATGAGGGGGAATGGGGTACGGTAGGACGGATGGGAGATGAGGGGGAATGGTATACTGTAGGATGGAATGAGAAGGGTTTATGTTCCAGATGCGAGTGCAACTCTCACGCTAGCACTTGCCACTTCGACCAAGCTGTCTTCGAAACTTCTGGTGAGATCTACAAAAATCAGAGAATATTGATCGTTACCGTAATCTCTTCCAGGATTCGTGACTGGTGGTGTATGCGACGATTGCCAGCACAATACACAGGGAAAGAACTGCGAGCAGTGCAAGCCATACTTCTACAAGTGAGAGAAAGAGTACGGTAGTCTCAAGGGAATCAATCGATATCAGGGATCCTCGTCGCCCCATTCATGATCCCTATGTGTGTTTGCCTTGCGATTGTGATAAAGCCGGATCGAAGAATGAGGTACGGTAGGGAGTACTGTGGGAGTAGGAATACGGTAGGAAGATATTGATGGATGGATGTTGAGGGAATCTGTGAGGGAGAGCAGGATGAGGAGAGAGGACTCGTGGCAGGAAAATGCTATTGCAAGATGAACGTAGACTCTCACAGGTATTCAATTGAGAGGGGATACGGTAGGTATCTCAATCATCGATCGATTGGGAAGGGATACGGTAGGGATCTGAATCATTGATCCACTTTTTCAGATCAAGGTAGCCACGGAAAGATTGTATTGAGGGTGACAGTAATTAGTGTATTTATGCTTCTTTGTTTGATTCATTTCCTTTGGTTCCGCTTTCCCATAAGTTTTCTTTTCGTTGATTTATTTGCTAAAAGAGGAATGGGGGACTCCCACTAAGATATGTGTTGTCAGATGTGATCGATGCAAGAATGGATACTGGAATCTGACTGCTGAGAATCCTGATGGATGTGTGGCCTGCACTTGCCATCTACAGGTTAGTGGAAGGAAGAGAGGGAGGAGAAGGGAATGGATTGGGATGGATTGGAAGAGAGGGAGGAGAAGGGAATGGATTGGGATGGATTGGAAGAGAGGGAGGAGAAGGGAATGGATTGGGATGGATTGGGAGAGAGGGAGGAGAAGGGAATGGATTGGGATGGATTGGAAGAGAGGGAGGAGAAGGGAATGGATTGGGATGGATTGGAAGAGAGGGAGGAGAAGGGAATGGATTGGGATGGATTGGAAGAGAGGGAGGAGAAGGGAATGGATTGGGATGGATTGGAAGAGAGGGAGGAGAAGGGAATGGATTGGGATGGATTGAGTATTCCAGAGAGGGAGGAGAAGGGAATGGATTGGGATGGATTGAGTATTCCAGAGAGGGAGGAGAAGGGAATGGATTGGGATGGATTGAGTATTCCAGAGAGGGAGGAGAAGGGAATGGATTTGGATGGATTGAGTATTCCAGAGAGGGAGGAGAAGGGAATGGATTGGGATGGGTTGAGTATTCCAGAGAGGGAGGAGAAGGGAATGGATTGGGATGGATTGAGTATTCCAGGGAACATGGAACAATGAGGGATGCAACAAGCAAACTGGAGAATGCACTTGCAAGAGATTCGTGACTGGAGAGAACTGCGATCAATGCATCGTGAGTACCGTACTCTCCTTCCACCGTAACCCTTCCCTGATCAGGCTGATCACTACGGTCTCTCGGAGGAACCAGATGGATGCAAGGCATGCGACTGCGATGTGGGAGGATCTCTCAACAACCAATGTGATGTGAAGACGGGTCAATGCCAGTGCAAACCCCAATTCGGAGGAAGAAGGTACGGTAGTCAGGAAGGATGAGTGATCGAGGACTGACTCTATTTTTCCTTCCTCTTCAGATGTGACAAACCAGAGGCCGATCATTACTGTGCTGATATCGACCATTACAAGTACGACGCAGAGCACGCCAATATCACTCATGTCAGTACCGTATCCTATTATTGATCCTTCACTCAAGATGACTACCGTAATCTCATACCGTCTTCTCATTCAGGGCAATGTCGAGGTTCGTGAGACTCCCAAGGATCCTCGTGGTCTCTCATGGACTGGAGAGGGATTCGTGAAAGTGAACGAGAGATCTACCGTAATCTTCAAGGTAGATCAAGAGTACATAGGGAGTAGATTAATATCTTATCCTCTCTAAGGTTGCCGATATCCAGACTAGCAGCGACTACAACATCGTCTTGAGATACGATCCCATGAGAGTAAGTGGATCGATTGGAAATATCTACAGTATCTGCATGTTCTCTTCAGGACCAGATCGGATGGGAGAATCTGGAGATTACGGTAGTCCGTCCCTCCGATCCTTCCCCTGAGTCGCCTTGTGGCAACAAGGACCCTGCTAGTGATCTCCTCATCGCCAGACTTCATCCTGGAGCGAGATACTTCGAGGTACTGTAGAGAGGGATTATCGATCGATTGAATTATCCGTTCAGGTTCGTCCCTCTGTCTGTCTCGAGGCAGGAGTTGAGTACGAGATCAAACTCGGTTTCGGAGAGAAGAGAACGAATGCCCCTGATAGGTAATCGATACCAACTCTATTCTTCCAATCTACAGTATTTCTAAGAACGGCCTCTCTTCTTCTCGACTCCATCGTTCTTACCCCTCCTACTGAGAATCTTCCCATCTTCGCCAACCTTGAGGGTATGGTAGATAGAATACGATAATGGATGAGATCAATCAATAATGAGTTGTAGATCAACGAGCACAACAGCACAAGGCAGAGTATGAGAGACACGCATGTAGACATCATTCCCTCTCTCTCGTCCCTAAGAGTGATCTATCTGAGGTGAGAAGTGATCGACTATCTTATCAATAGACGGATTGATGATTCAATCAATACTTCCTCATATCTTCATTCCAGACGTGCAAATCGTATACTTGTACAATCGCAGCAGCTTTCATCCAGAAGGGATTGGAGTGCAAGTGTGATCCCACTGGATCAGTCTCTGGTATCTGTGCCCCCGAGGGAGGACAGTGCGAATGCAAGACTAATGTCGTTGGAAGGAGGTGAGAGGATGAGGGAGAAATAGATACACACCATCCATTACATCATCAGTGTAGTCGTCTGCGGCCACTCTGCGAGACAATTTTTTGTATTAGCTAATATAGCTAATATTAGTGTAATTTAACTGTTTTTTTAATTATCGTTGTTCGTGTCAGATGCGACAAGTGTGGAGTGGGCACATATGGCTTCGGCCCCTCTGGATGCTCGGAATGCGCATGCGACTCAGTCGGATCACTCAACAATCAATGCGATAAGAGCAGTGGACAGGTAGTGGGAGGGGAAATAAGGGATGGAGATGGATAGAGGAACTATCCAATTATTTCTACATTCCAGTGCGTCTGCCGTGAACGTGGAATCTACGGTAGACAGTGCAACCAGTGTCAGCCTGGCTTCTGGGGATTCCCCAACTGCGCCGTGAGTATTTCATCTATCCTTTGATTACGGTAGTGGAGTAATGGTACAGTACTACACTGGTTCGTGTTCCAAACTGGTTCGACTCTCCTTATTTATTCCCCTGTACAGATGTTGCAAGTATCACTTGCTAATAAAGTTATCGTATTCAAAAAATATGCGGGAATGGGGTGATTGACTCCTCTGTCTCCACAGGTGTGCCAATGCAACGACCATGCGAATCTGTGCGACCAACAGACTGGAACTTGTCTCGAGTGTAGAGATCTGACGACGGGAGATCACTGTGATCGATGCCAGGATGGATACTATGGAGATCCCAGGTAGATCACCCCTTCTCCTCCTCTACTCTTCTAATTGAGACTGGGAGTGGGTCTTCCATGCAAGCCGTGTCCCTGTCCCGGTGGTCCCTCTTCTGGATTCCAACACGCAGACACTTGCTATCTGCAGCCGGCCACTTCCGAGGTTGTCTGCCAATGTCGGTGAGTAGATCAACTAGACTATTATACTTCTCTACTCGACAGATGTTGCAACCATCACTTGCAAATAAAGTTATCGTATAAAAAAACTAAGCGGATCGATTGATCATTGTTATTGTTTCTTCGCAGTGCTGGCTATACGGGCGATCGTTGTGGAGAATGCGCCATGAACTTCTGGGGAGAACCGAATGAAGTGGGAGGAAGCTGTGAGAGATGCGATTGCAATGGAAACATCGATATGTCGGTGAGCAAGAAATTCTTCATTCATTTGAAATATTTTATTATGTGTCTACAAATGTGCAATATCTCTCGGCTGATTACTGTAATCACTAGTTGATTGATCACCCTTCAGGTTCCCGGCTCATGCGATTCCAAGACGGGTGATTGTCTCCTCTGTCTCCACAATTCGGAGGGAGCTCAATGTGAGCATTGTGTCGAAGGATTCTGGGGAGACGCCAAGGGAAGACAATGTCAGAGGTAAGAAGAAAAAAGAAAAGTCACTCCTATTAGGACTATCTACACAAGCTAAATGAGCTGTCACGAAGAGTCATTATCGATTAGATCTATTTCACAGTTAAGATCTGCATAACTGCAATAACATTCGATTATGAAGGGTTGTAAACAATTATGGTGATCCTCTTCAATAGAAGGCCATTGTAGAGTAGCGTAGATTGGTTGGATGGGAGATTGGTTCCAGATGCATCTGCAATACTCTGGGTACAAACACTTCATCTGGTGCGTGTGATAGAGTGTCTGGTCAGTGTCCCTGTTTCCCCAATGTCATCGGACTTCAATGCGACCAATGTGCACCCAACCACTACAATATCGCCAGTGGACAGGTCAGACCATACTTCTCATTCGAAGAGTTAGACTTAGATTGGTGAGAATTGTTTCAAAGCCCTTCTCCGTATTAATGGGGATGATTGAAGGGCTGTGCTGAGTGTGGTTGTGACCCCACTGGAGTGGAGATGGATCACGAAGGAAATCCCCTACTGCAATGCAATCACTTCGATGGACAATGCAAGTGCAAGGTTAGTTGGATGGAAGATCAGTCAATTGATGACCATATCACTTGAGTAAATTGAACAATATGATAGACTAGACGGAAAATTGAATCTGCATCGCTATCTATTGGTTTATCTTGAGCATATTTTATCGGGGTTAGGCTATAACAATTCATAGTCATTATTCGACCCGTATAATCTGTCAGAAATCTGCGAGAAAAATTGCGGAACTTTTCTCGCATCTTTTTCTCTGATTCTCTCGTTTAGTGTGCTCTCTTGCATGTCTCTAACCACCTCGCGGAAAAAGTTCAGGAACTTTTCTCGGAGAAAATCCCGGAGCTGAGCTGCTGGAAAAGTTAGAGAAAGGCGAGAGAGCGTGTGTTTGAGGAGAGGGAAAAGGGAGTAGGTGGTGGGCTAGTATTTCTACGCTCTCTCCCTCTCGCGTGCTCTCTCGTTCTTCTCTGGCAGCTGCGGGATTTTTCTCGCACCCGCGAGAAAAAACTTGTTTACTTCACTGTTTTATCGCACCTTTTCTGCTAATCGTATTGTTCCCCTGTTTTATTCGTTTATTATTCTTGCTTTCCCTCGCTCTACGTATCGGTGCTGATTCGCGCTAATTCAATAATAATAAATATTTGGTCGCTTCATATTCGAAAAATAGCTCCCTTACTTTATCATTTTACTTTATATTGTTTAAACTGCAGCACCCAACTGTGCATGGGTAGCGCGATGATCCACGTACATCGGTTCTTCTTCTTCCACTCCGTATTCAGTTCTGTTTTTAAACGCTGTGTTTTTCGAATTCCTCATAGAATACAAAAAATATCCACTCGATATTTCAGACGAACTCTTTTGTCACATCTAATACAGAAGAGAGAGGGCCATTCTCGATGGTTGGCGATCTTTCCTGATCAGTTTGTCGATTGTTTTTTTTAAAACTTTTTACCGTTGGTTACTGTATAAGCCTCAAATAATAAGTCTATAAATCCGATTGCTCCTTCCTCTTTGTATTTCTTTTGCTTATTATTTACCTCGTTATTTACGAGATTGAAAAACAGCATTGCTCGGTAGGGTAAGTGTGTCTTGTATTTATTTTCTATCACCTCTTATAGCAATATCGTATATAACCAGTATATCTCTCGTTACACATCATATTTCAACAGTTTATGGATCAATTAATATTTTTGTATTACACCTGATTGTTGTTTGATGATGGTGGGATTCGATAAATTATTCCAGTTTTGTTTTTCGATGGAGAAACATGAGTAAAGAGATTTGAGATATTTATTTTACACTGAACTCTTTCGGTTGAGAACAATATAATTTGAATTCCCGCAAAAACTGCAGTATTTTCCCGCAGGTCTCGTGGAAAAGTTCCGGAAGTTTTCCATGAGATGATGGAAAAGTTCTGGAACTTTTCTCGCAGATTTCTGACAGATTATACGGGTCGATTGAGGGATACGGTTAGTATGGGTGGACCAGCCGTGGTAGAATCCCTCCATCCCTCCATTTATGCATTCTCTTGAGCGTGGCCGTGGAGGGCGAAGATGTTCTGAGTGTGAGGACTACTTCTGGGGAGATCCCACTACTCCCGATGGATGCAAGATGTGTGAGTGCGATCGGACGGGATCCATGTCTCTACAGTGCCACAGGAACAATGGAACCTGCGTCTGCCAGGATGGATCGGGTCAGTGGATACGGCAGAGGGAGGGGGAGGGGTACGGTAGAGGGAGGGGGGAGGGGTACGGTAGAGGGGAGAGAGACTGACCATCCTCTTTGAAGGCGGTCCTCTGTGCAATGAGTGTGCCCGTGGTTTCACTGGTCAATGGCCTCACTGCAAGCCATGTGGAGAGTGCTTCCAATCAATGGGATTCCATCGTCCAAGGGCTTAAGAGTCAGGTAGATCAATCAGGGAAGGAGAGAAGGATACGGTAGAGGAGGGAGAGGAGAGATAATGGATTGATTAAGGTGGAGACTCTCATCCTCACTGCCAACAACATCGAGGACACTGGAGTAGCTTCCGCCTTCGATGATCAATTCGCCCTGATGGAGAAGGTGAGAGAAGGGGAAGGGAGGGAGAGGGGGGGATGGAATGGTAATGAGTGGATTGAAGGAACTGGAGATGACTCGACAGAAACTGCAAGATGCCAATGTGGATAAGGAGAATATTGAGAAACTGCAGAATGAGATACAGATGCTGAAGGAGGAGGTGAGGAGAGGGAGGGGGGGAGGGGCTAAACTAACGAGGCCATTTCAGGTGGCGAAGGCACAGAAGAAACTGGAATCGATGAGTGGAGAGGTGGCTGCAACCACTCAGGAGATTGAGTTTGCTGAGAAGGTGAGAGAGGGGGAAGGGGGAGGGGAGGGGGGAAGGAAGGGAAGGGAAGGAGGGAGTCAATGGATGGCCATTGCAGGATGTCAAGGAACTGGTGATGAAGACTGAGAGTTGAAGAAGAAATCAGAGGAGTTGGATGAGAAGACGAATAAGATCAAGTCGAATGATGTGCAGGTGAGAGGGAGGGGAAGAGAGGGGGTGGTGGGAGGAGAGGGGTGATCATCCATCTTTTATCTTTTGAGGGCGCTTACAATCTGACGAAAGCAGCAGCAGCCATGTCACTCGAAGCACAGAGAAGACTGATTCGGTAGTTGGATTACTGGCTGAAACGGAGAAGGAGGCCAATGAGGTACGGTAGGAGGAGGGGATCGAGAAGTGGTAGGAGGAAGAGAATCGAGAACTGAGCGGGGAATATGAGAGGAAGTTTATTTCAGGTGAAGGAACTGGTGGACAGAAACAGAGGAGACTTCGATAAGCAGTATGCAGAGAATGGAGCAGCTTTGGCTGAGTGTGAGAATAATGTGAGTGGAGGAGAGAAGAGGAGGGGGAGGGGGAGGGAGGGAAGGGAAGGGAGGGGATGGATATGATTGGATGGATTGCAGTTGGAAGGACTGGAGAAGTATCTGCCCGATCTGAATGGAGATGTGTGTGGAGCCAAGACTGCCCCTTGTGATTCCCTTTGTGGAGGACCCGGTAAGGAGGGGAGGGAGGGGGAGGGGGGAGGAGAGGGGAGAGGGAGAGAGAGAGAGAGAGAGAGAGAGAGAGGGTGAGGGAGAGGGAGAGGGAGGGGAAGGAGGGAGGGAAAGAATCTTTCCCACACGGAACAATTACGTGTCTCAACAAAAAAATCATTGGAAAAATTTTGTCACACATTTTTGATTAATGTTTTATGGCACGAAATCTCCAAAAGATGTGGCCATAATCGCATTCTCAAAACGATTCTAATTGAATATAAACACATAATCAAATATTTCGATATTCCATTACTGTAAGCATTTTTTGTAAATTATGCGTGTGACCCAACTCCATTGATGCCCGGACCGCATGCCACAAACAAAATCTAATTGAATTCAGTTGGTTTGCTTGTGGTTTGTTCGCTCACTCTCCTTTATTTTCTAAGTACTTTCTCTGGTGATGTGTTCATCTATTTTTTCTATATTTTCTTTAAATCATTTTGTGGGTTACCGCCAAAAAAGGAGTGGGTATTTTTAACAGGAAGGAATTGTGCTTTCGAATGATTCTTCTCCGTTTTTCCACTCATTCATTGATGAATGATCCCCTATTCTCTCCTCAATCAGGTTCATGCGGAAAGTGTGGAGGTCAATCGTGTCTGGAGGGAGCTGTGAGCAGAGCGGAACAGGCTAAGAACTTCGCCCATGAAGCACAGGCCAAACTCAATGAGAAGCAGGCTGAAGCTGAGGAGGTGAGAGAGAGAGAGAGAGAAAGAGAAAGACTATCCCCCTCCTCCTCCCCTCCTCTATCCAGGGATTGATCTTTGATCTCTTGAGGTACTGGATCTCGTGAGAGGAGTTCTCTCCTCTACTTCAACTGCTCAGAGAGAAGCAGAAGAGGCACTCACGGTGAGCATTCCTAGGAGAAGAATTCCATCCTTTGTCTAGTGAACGTTGTTTGTTGTTGTTGATTACGTTGAATTAGAGTAAGCAAAAATCAGACCAATTAGACGAGCTAAATATATGAACACATGAGTGGATAATAGTGTTGTTAATATAATTGTGTGTGTATTTAAGTATGGTGAGGAGGCAGCCCGTGGCACGAATGGATCCCGTATATCGACGGAAGAGATTCTCCATCAAATGAATGAACTCATCAGTGGGAATAGAAGCACTCCCGAGGATATTAGAATGGCTGCTGAGGGAGTTCTGGCTATGAAGATATCCCATACTCCCGAGGAGATTGAGGAACTCAATAAGAAGGTAGGGGGGAGGGGGAGGAGGGTTATCAGTGGATCGAGACATGGATTTCAGATCGCTGGCAAGCTCGGAAGTGTGCAGAATACGGAGCAGATCCTGAGTGAGACGAGAGGAAATCTGAGTGTGGCTGCGAATCTGGAGGAGAGGGTACGGTAGAGAGGAGGAGGGAGGGGGAGGGGATACGGTAGATGGAGGGAGATATCGATTGATGGGATTAGATGGAGAGGAGAGGAGAAAAGGGAAGGGAAGGGGATTGCAGGCGATGAGATCTGCCGAGTCTGCTGTCGCCATCAAGAACACTACCGATACTGTGAGAGATGCACTCAAGGGTGAGAAGAGTTGATCTTTGTTCTTTGATCGAGAGAGAGGAATGATCTTTGATCTCTGTTCTGCCCATGGTTCTCTCTCTCTCTCTCTCTCTCTCTCTCTCTCTCTCTCTCTCTTTAGATGGCGAGCGAGGCGCAGTCAAAGGCGTCAGATGCAATCAAAGAAGCAGAAGAAGAGATGAAAGCAAGCCAGAGAAGATCTGAAGACGGCCAGAGAAGCAACTGATGAAGCTGATGGAAAGACCAAGGTAGGGGAGGGGAGGGGGAGGGATACGGTAGAGGATACGGTAAGGGATTGATTGCAGGAAACAAATGAGACACTATCGGCATTGGAGTAGAGATGAAGAAGGCCAAGGTTCAGTATCTACAGATCCTTGATGATGCGAAGAAGTGAGGAGGGTGGAGGGATAGTGGGGATACGGTAGTCGATAAGGGCGCGGTAGATGAACGGATGTATTTCAGTGTGATCGATATGGTGGATCGATCAGAGGAGGCATCGAGTGAGGCAGAGGCGGGCAATAAACAACTAGCGGTGAGGGTTGAATCTAATCGGACGGAATAGACAATAAGAGGTGGAAGAAACATGATTCCCTTTATTCAGAGAGATATGGAGACTGCTGCTAATCTATTGAACGAGAAGAGTTTCCGGAAAGGAGAAGGCGCAAGAGAGGGCAGAGAAGATCAGGTCAGTTGATCTTTGATCTCTGTCTCTCCATTGATCTTTGATCTCCTCTAGATTGATCTTTGATCTCCGCCTCTAGATTGATCTTTGATCTCTGCCCCCTCTTAATCGTTCATCTTTGCATTATTCAGAGCTCGCGCCGCTGATCTCCTCTACAAACTGCAGAAATACGATGAAGAATACAGAGGTGAGTATTGCAAATGATTCGATAGATTCATTGTGATCACGTCATCTTATCATTGAGAGAGGGTAATAATGGGGTTATTCACTCATTCAGATCTGGCCAAGTTTGATGCCTCCTGAGGCGATGGAAGAATACTCGAATCTCCTTGATGATTTCGATAAGAGAGCCAAAACATTGACTGAAGCCATCGAGAGGAGATCTGACTACTACCAGAACTGCGAGGCATAAGAGTTCCACCCCCCCCCCCCCCCTTCTCCTCGCTCACTCTCAATCGATATGTAGTTTTCAGTTACCGTACCGCTTTCTTTCCCCAATAATCTCAATTGGAGTCAGCACCTTTTCCATCATATTTTTATGTTTCGTTGTTATTTTATCAAATTCATTCTCGGGTCTATAAGACCGACGAGCCTTTAC
>BTSX01000004.1:31981590-32045448 GCA_036245825.1 Pristionchus entomophagus
GTCCTGAGGAGCAATTGGGACTCATTTTCAGGTTAGAAGAGAAGAAGGACTTTACGATATGGAAGTTATATTTTGTTATGTGAGAAGAGTAGGTAATGATTGTTGTGATTGAGGACCCTTGGTTCCCCTGATCCTCAACGTCATCGTACCATCTGTGCATACAAAATCATTCGATTCATACGCTGGACGATGCTATCGCCCTGATTCAATCGCTGCCCAATTACCCCGGATGGACACGCAGGGAATCGATCTACTACTCAAATTCCTCCAAGTGAGTGAGAAGGAAGGATGAAATGGGAGGGGGGGAGAGAGGGGTAATGATCCTCTCCCTTTAGTACGAAGGGGCAGATCGTATCTCGTGTCGATCAGCCCTCGATCATCCCTTCCTTCGATCTGCTCTTCCTCCGGCTGTATTCACTCTTCCCGATGATAAAAGTGTACTCGATGTGCGCTGGAGGTGAGGAGAGAGAGAGACTATATCAATGAATAGAATAGTATCTTACTCATTGTGAGCATTGTTTAAAATAACAGGTTTCCCTCCAAAAAAATGAGGAGTTCAATGTAAATAACGTATGGAATGAGTTGTGTTGTTGAGTGACTCTGGTTGTGGATCAACCCCGTGTTCCTCCCCAGGAATGGAAGGAAGATAAGTAAGGACAAGGATAGAAGAAGATCCCTCTTCATCTGATAATAGACTATCTCCTTCCTATCATACTTATTCACATCAACAGGGTTCCACTCATTATATAATATACTCTATCAGATAGCATTGTATCCCTTGATCCTTCCATAATCGTGGTAATCCTCCTCCCCGTTCATTCCAATCGAATCTTGTAAATGGACTGACTCTCCATTCTTCTCTCTTCGCCTTTCTATTTTATCAGATACGGTACAACGGGACCAAATATGTCTCATTCTCCTCACTCGTTCACTATCGATTCTTTTTCCCCTACCGTATCTGGACCACCAGAATAGTTTGTCACATTTGAACATACTGTATCAATCAATTGTATCGTACTCCTTGGACCTACAGTACCCCTTCCCCCTCCCCTTATCTGTACCGTACTCTTTCCACCATCCAATCGGTTAGTGATGATTCTCTTCGCACTCCTTCGTCTGTCACTTGATCAGTTCATAATATTCCATTCATAATCCGATTCATTCGATGCATTTTGCAATCCCGGTTATGTATTTATTCCCCCCTCCCTATCCCTATTATAGGAATTGGTCGTAGATCATTGTGGTTTTATCTGAGAATCCCTACTTTTTATCTGTTTTTATACTTTGTTCTCTTCTCTAACGACGGTTTCGATCGAAATCAAAACAGTTGTAGAAATACTTTGATACATCGTGTGAGATAGCCTCGCGTCCTTCGGATTTCACAGTTCGTAGAACCCTCACGTTTCCACAATAATTCTCATTTCATAGAATCAAAAAGTGCCGCCATAATATGAGAGAAAACAGATGCAACGTTGTATTTGTACTATTTATTGTTTTACAAAGTGATGAAGAAAATATTTATCTCAATCCTTAAATCTCATAAGCATTGTGATTTGATTAATTGTCGACAGTGCGTCAAGGGTCGTTTTACCGGTAATTATTTGTCATTCTTCTCTATTCTCAGTACAAGAAGTGGTCGATACAACTGAATGGTCTCTCTTACCTTTTCTCCAAATGTTACAATCATTTTCAGCTATTTCTGACCTTGTTATGTTTTCTCATCTGTCCATTAATCTTTGTTCTCTGCAAGGGTGAGTATGACCTACTCGTCATCCTCTCTAGGAATGAGTCCACTCTCGTTCCTCCAGGCTCCGTCCCATCAGATGACCCCGTTTCTAACAAGAGTAAGAAGACCATGGCTTCGTCCAATAAAACAGCCAAGAGTCCCGATACTATCAAGGAAAGTGTGAGTATAGTTAAAGTTAAAGTTTTATAGGTTTCAAACTATCACAAACTTTATTTATTTTATAACATTTGATGCTCTTTCGAATGATAGATAAAATAAGGCGAATATCATAATAAGATAATTTAGTGAATATCATTTTAAAATTTCTATCTGAAAGATCAAAGATCAACTTTGGGGTCAATATTCCCCCAAGGGACTCTAACCACCAAGTATGAACCTCTGGAGATGATTTTGAGTTACTGTGTCACCCCCTCCTGTGCTATTTAGTAGGATAGGGCTGGCAATTTGTGTGTTTTTTCCCCGTCGAATATCGTTTTTTCCATTTGGCAAAAAACAATTGGACTGGACAAAATCCAGTCTGGACTAGATTTTGTCCAGTCCAAGTTTTTTTTGCCAAATGGAAAAAACGATATTCGTCAGAGAAAAAATTTTTTACAATTTTTTTTTCCATTTTCAGATATATGTACGACTTCCCTCGCGAGTTTTCAGAGGGGAATGATCCGAAATGAGAATACTCTCTCGCCTTTCGGACACTATTGTGTCCCAGAATGAAATTTCCTTTGTTGTTCCTTTGTTTCACAATTTCAATTTCGGACACAATGGTGTCTCAGACACGATAGCGTCCCAAAATTTGGGACACTCGAGTGTCCCAGACAGTCCATTGGACACAAATTGCCAGCCATATAGTAGGGATAACACGTTTTAAAATGGAGAGTGATTTCATTAAATCGGGAATTGAAGACTTGAGAATCTATGGATTATAATAAATTATTTATAATAAAAAGGCAATAAATATTGGATCCTTCAGAAATCAAGCCGAATAGCGACGAGTGAAGGAACAGAGTAGTCAGCCAGACAGATCCAAAGAGATCCTTGTTCCCATTGGAAAAGCAGCTAAGTGAGAAGATTGCTCCCGTTCCTATAGATCCCTCTCCATCTCTCCATCTCTCCATCTATCACGTGTCTCCTAGATCGGACAAAGAATCTCGACCGAAAAGTCGCCTATCGCAGAGGGAAAATCGTAAAAAGGACAGTGCGAAAAATAGTGGAAGAAAGGTGATTTGATTCCATTTAGACATTTTTGATCTACCCGTTATCAGGTCCGATTCTCGGATTCGTAGTAGAAAGAAGCGAACGAATGTGATAATATTCCTCTTAGAAAACAATGATTCTTCTCATTTATGCGTAATCACAGTGTACACGGAATCTGACGTATTGATTGACCTCGTCACACCAGCATGTGGTTTGACTAGAGATAGAGAGGGCGAGCAGAGGATGATCAGCGAGATTTTGTGCAGAAACAGACATGACTGCTTGGCGCAATGGTAGCGCGTTCGACTCCAGATCGAAAGGTTGGGCGTTCGATCCGCTCAGTGGTCAGAATCTTTTGCTGATTTTTCGCTTCTTTTGGAGGTTCGATTGATCATGTTACTTTTCTAATTATCATCTGACATGATCAATCTTTATCGTTGTTCCCATTGGAAAAGCAACTAAGTAATAACATTCATTCGCTTGGAAGAGATTTGAAGCGAACTACGTTATTTCAATTTTGTAGACGATGTTTAATCTCTTTCAATTTACCTGCGTTGCTCTGACGCGCAGTGTCGCATTTTTTGAGCGTCCAAAACGTACAATGACCTTTCGGTAAGATATATCGTAAGGATAGGTGTTTCATCTTTCTGATTATTTTCATTCGTCTTTCTATTACCTTATGTATCCAAGTAGTTCATTCGAGACTGTCATCTACTCGGGAAAGTGCTCGACTCTAATTTTATAGTAGCCCCTCCCTGTTATCCCTGATCTCTCATATTGATGCCATTCGGACATAGTATGTCTAATAGTCTCCACCCTCTTTGTTCTGGATTGTCCATTTACTTCTGCATATTCATTTCCATGCAGATTCCTTCTCAGAAACAGTAGTATTTATCTCAGATTTGCATATCACTTCCGGTTCAATTTACATGTGCCCTCCCTCCCCCTATCTCCTTTCGTCTGTATGCTCTCTCCTCTCCTCCCCTATCTCGTTTCCGGCTAATTTGCATACGCCTCCTCTCCCTCTCGTGGCCAAAACGATATGCAAAAGGAACACAATTTTTTGCGTCTCCTCTCTCTCGGCTTTCCGTTCGTTATTCCTCTCCAAATGACCTCCTCTAGAGCTGCGGTCGCAGACGTTCCCTTCGGCAGTTCTCCTCCTATCTCTACTAGCAGTAGTTCATCCAGTAGTCACACTCCTTTCCCTCCTCATCCAGTTATGTACTGTACAGCGAGTGACTCGTCTCCCATCCAAGTCTCCTCCTCCAACTACCAACTCCCTCCCTTCTACAGTATCCATCCCGTCGGACAGAGATTCGATGTAGTCACAAGCACTCCTAACTTCTTCCAAGGTAGATCAATCGAGGGTTGGGGGGAGAGAGATGGGAGAGGGATTGATGGAAGATTGCAGAGACTCATGGCGGACAGTACTTGAATCATGGAAGACGAATGGATGGAAGCCACGCCCCCTACGGGATGAATGGAGATGATGTGACATCGAGTGGAAGCGGAAGATCGGTGAGATAAAGAGATAGAGATGAGATAGGGATGATGAAATTGAGGAGAGGGGGAAAGGGAGGACTCTAGAATAGAGAGCATTTGGAATGAACGATTGTTGGCGGTTCTCCAGTTTTATAGATTGCATAATTGAGTTTACTCTCCTATTCATCCGAAAAAAATGAAATGCAAAAGGAAACGATTGGCCCTGGTTGTCTCTTCTGAGATGAGGGTTATAACTTATAAGTATATATCTATGGTAGATCATCAGCTGTTATCGAGGTGTGGATTCAAAAATCAATTATCGACTGATTGATTAGATATGATGATCTCGAACCCAATTAATCTGATAGTAGATTCAATCTGTAACTCACTAAGTTCCATGATATTACTTAAGGCCAAATCAATCTAGCATGTTTTATCTCATTCGAATGACTATGTAAGCACAACAGTACACCATACGAGATCTGTCATGATTTCATCCTACCCTGATTATGTCCCTCGATACTTTGTGCGTATTATACGGTGTTCATCCTTGCTCACCTACAGTATCCCTCTTCAGACCATCTCTCCTACCGTAAACCAGGAACTCGACCAACTCATTCAATCGACGAACGAATCTGAATCGATGATGATGGAGGGAGGAAGTCCTCCCATGGGACGATTCGGAGGTATTCATCATTCCAATACCCGTCGACTATCTTCTAATACTCTGTACTGATTCAGGCTCGGCTCCTCGAGTGAAACGTCGTGTGCGCACTACGTTCTCTCCCACTCAACTGCGTATTCTGGAGGATACATTCATGCAGACTCCCTATCCAGGTGAGAGAAGGAGACCCTCCCCCCTCCCCCTGATCTGCCTCTCCCCCCCCCCCCCCCCCCCTGATCTGCCTCTCCCCCCTCCCCCCCTCCCATGATCTACCTCCTCCCCTCATCCTTCCATTCAGATATCAATCAACGCGAACTGGTCGCTTCTCAGATCTGCATCACGGAGGCTCGAGTGCAGGTCAGTCTCCCCCCGTCCCCCCCCCCCTCCGTCAGCTCCTCTCCTTCCAGGTGTGGTTCCAGAATCGTCGTGCACGTGCACGCCGTCAAGATGGTCCATCTTCTCTCTCTCGTCGTCGTTCTTCTCCTGATGGTCCCTCTTGCTCCTCCCTCTCTCCCAAGAGATTCCATCCTACCGTATACCCCACCACTGCACCCACTGCACCCCACTACTACACCACTCCTCATTCCCTTCACCACTATTCTCCTCATTCTAACATGCACCATCAACATCCTCAGTCCGTGATAGAGACTGCTCTACCGTACTCTATCATGTCTTCTCCTTCTATCAATAATCATCTTCCCTCTCCCTCTTCTGACTCTCCTAATTCCCCTGAAGTCAAAATTCACGAACAACTCGATTCCCTTCATCCCTCTAAATGAATTCCCACCTAATCCTCGTTTAATAAATCTGTATGAAGCGATTTCTGACATTTCCGACTTTCTTCTGGCACAGCTCAAAAATGAAATCCTCTTATATTCTGGCTACAGATAGCACTCGATGAGTGTAAGTGGGGGGATATTTCGGAAATTTTGTCCTGATGCGTTTTAGCCTCAGGGCATGAAGTGATGGGGGTTTTGACGTCATCAACCAATATCCGTAAATCGAATCCAATCGATTTGAGAGTGGGTTCGATGGATTCCTCATTGAATTCTAAGACTCTTTTACTCTCGGGTATTTTTCGATCCCTCGATAAAAACCAAAATTTCGTCACACTTATACAATTCTCATTAATTTCCCGCCGCGTTGCCAGTTTTTTTTATTTGTGTAATCAATGCGCTATATAGGGACACTCAACCTGTGCAAGGGGCGAATTTGGATCGGAATACAAAGGATGTTCAGTAAGCCAAAAACTGAGCCTGTCTGAGGGTTTGAATTCAAATTTATTTGACTATGTCGAGGTATTCGCGCAAATTGGAATGTTATGCACATATATCAATGTATCAACATTTACTGATTCAGGTTATGGGTGGCATAATACGATTTTACTCGATCTTGTGAAAAAGTGTTTTTCGACCATCATGATTTATGATTTTCGCCACACTTTATTTAACCAACGCAGTAATGGTGCAAGCTTTTACTAGTAATAGTTTGTAGTCCCTTTGCTTCTGTATCGAATCCATGTGAAATAGGGCTCTGGTACTCCCGTGCTCACTCTCATTTATTCGCTCAGAAAACGCGATCTGTAAAGTTTGCAATTTTCAAAAAGCTGCAAACTCTCACTTGTTAGTGCTCATTATGCTCGTCTGTCATCCCATGTTTTTCACAATAAATAACGAACATAATGAGCACTAACAAGTGGAAGTTTGCAGTTTTTTTTAAATTGCAAACTTTGCAGATCGCGTTTTCTGAGCGAATAAATGAGAGTGAGCACGGGAGTACCAGAGCCCCATATCACATGGATTCGATACAGAAGCAAAGGGACTACAAACTAATAATAGTAAAAGCTTGCACCATTACTGCGTTGGTTAAATAAAGTGTGGCGAAAAACATAAATCATGATGGCCGAAAATCACTTTTTCACAAGATCGAGTAAAATCGTATTATGCCACCCATAACCTGAATCAGTAAATGTTGATACATTGATATATGTGCATAACATTCCAATTCGCGCGAATACCTCGACATAGACAAATAAATTTGAATTCAAACCCTCAGACAGGCTCGGTTTTTGGCTTGCTGAACATCCTTTGTATCCCGATCCAAATTCGCCCCTTTCACAGGTTGAGTGTCCCTATATAGCGCATTGATTACGCAAATAAAAAAACTGGCAACGCGGCGGGAAATTAATGAGAATTGTATAAGTGTGACGAAATTTTGGTTTTCATCGATTTTCAGGTTTTGAAGGAGAGGGATCGAAAAATATCCGAGAGTAAAAGAGTCTTAGAATTCAATGAGGAATCCATCGAACCCACTCTCAAATCGATTGGATTCGATTTACGGATTTTGGTTGATGACGTCATCACCCCCATGACTTCATGCCCTGAGGCTAAAACGCACCAGGACAAAATTTCCGAAATATCACCAACTTACACTCATCGAGTGCTATCTGTAGCCAGAATATAAGAGGATTTCATTTTTGAGCTGTGCCAGAAGAAAGTCGGAAATGTCAGAAATCGCTTCATACAGATTTATTAAACGAGGATTAGGTGGGAATTCATTTAGAGGGATGAAGGGAATCGAGTTGTTCGTGAATTTTGACTTCAGGGGAATTAGGAGAGTCAGAAGAGGGAGAGGGAAGATGATTATTGATAGAAGGAGAAGACATGATAGAGTACGGTAGAGCAGTCTCTATCACTGCATGATAGTCGGAAATGTCAGATATCGTCTCGTATATGTTTATCATAATATTGTATCTCTCCTCACTTCCCGATTTGTCCTTCCCTATCCCGATCATAATTTACTTCCCCCCATCTCGATCATATTGATCTAATATCATATCCAAATTAGTCTCAGTCTACAGTAACCTGTACAATCTCCTCCCACGATGTCCCCGTTTTATCCCGTAGAATCTCACTCTGCTCGTGTAGTTTCCACAGCCAGTTTTAAATCACATGTAGTATTTCAAATATTGTACGATATAAGTATTTATCTATAAAAAACACAAAACATAACAGACAACAACAACAGTCAACAATAACTAGGGAGCAAACTCACAACATAACGGCATGTTCGTGAACATTGGTGATGGGGAGAATGAAATATTAGAATATAATGGAAAGGCAAGATATTGTAGTTGCGATCTCACTGATTTCTTTCTTGTTGCTTCCTCATATTGTTCATGGCAGTTCTACTAACGAAGGGAACGTAGAGATCCTTGATTACTCCTCTTCCACTCTTTCCGCCAGTATCTTCTCCATTCCCTAACACATACGGCCGTCGGGTATGTGGCTGAAGAGAAGAGATCAAAGATCAGTCAGAGAGAAGGAATACTGTACCTGTGTCTGAATGATGGGAAGTGGTAGTGGCACTCCCTGCAGACTCGCCATACTGTCCACCTGTAGTCACTCACTCATTATTCCCTCCCCTTCCCTCCTCACCTCATTCATCAGTTCCATCGACAGGGGTGATATGACATACAATCGTCTTGTCTCCATATCCGCCCCTCTGATCTACAATCCATTTTCTCCTTACCCCCTAATCTCTTTCTCACTTCCACTATAATCAATGATCAAATTCACTCACAATACCGTAACCCATCACTCGAGTGGGCGGTGTATTGGGAGTACTTAAAACCAACCATGGCAACTTGTCACTTCCCAGCATTCGACGACGAGTCTCAAAACGATGGATCTATTGCATCATTAAATCTACAGTACTCCACTCACTGCTTTGTTCAGTTTGCAATCTCCGATGGAACAGAGAGCGACTATGGAGAGATTGAGGGCAGAGAAGACTGCCTTGTCTGGCAGAGATCGATGGCCAGGAGGAAGGATGATACAGAGGGAACTGACAAGAGAAAGAGGGAGAGGGGAAGGAGAGGGGGAGGGGGAGGGGGAGGGGGAGGGGAGGGGGAGGGGGGGGAGAGGGGGAGGGAGAGGGGGGGGGGGAGAGGGGGGAGGGATACCTGAAGTCGATCTGGAATGGAACTGCTTCCACTATGGCTGAGAGAACGGGACGAGACTCCGGAAGACACTGAATATGAGAGAATGATGAGAGAAGGAGGAGGAAAGGGGAAGAAAGGAGGGAGGGGTGGGACAGGAATACCTTGGCGAAGTAAGAAATGGTGGTGAGTTCACGGAGATTCGCTGCCGAGAGGGGAGATCTGAAGGAGAACAGAGGGGGGATGGAGAGAGTGAATTGAGAGAGAAAATTGACTCACTCTCCTCTCAAGTGTCCGGGTCTCCATCCGACTGTCACTTGACGCAGATTTGAAGCTAGAGAAAGAGGCAACTGAAACCAGCTCGATAGAGAGATCAAAGATCAATCTAGTACCTGATACATGGGAGAGGGTTGATCATAAGCTCCTGATATTCGGAGGACATAACGAGGATATATCTTCTAAAGAGGGAGTGAGATGAGTGAGGGGGAGAGAGGGGAGGGACCTGGCAGACATGATCGAGAACGTGTCTTCCGAATTGCTCTATCCATCCCATTGTATTGATGATGAGAGTCGATTTGGGAGGAGATATCTCCAGATATTTATCATAGAGAGCATCCACTGCACTGATATATCTGAAGAGGAAAGATATGAGAGTGGGGGGGGGGGGGGGAGGGGGTGGGGGGAGGGAGGGAGGGAGGAGGGAGGGGGATGAACAGCCAGGATATAATCTCACCTTTTCTCATCATCTTCCTTCACTGTGATATTTCCCACGAAGAAAGCATTCTCGAAGAAGACTTCTTGATGATTGAATGGTAGATCTGAGAATGAATCAAGTATATTTCTTATCTCTCCTATCTCAATCACAAACCAAGGATTGGCTTGGTGACTCTGGTACAAGATATGATTCCAGGAGGGGTAAACTCGCTCTGTCCGATATCCAGATCCATGTAGTATATCTCCCTTCCATTACCCCTAAACTCTCATCTTCACTTCTTTCCTCTCACCAAATTAATCAGTCACCATATATAGTTGACGAGTTTTCTGGAGAAAGTCGACTTGCCAACTCCCTTGCATCCAGTGATAACAACCGATAGACGATCGGGTCCTGCCACGAATTGGAAGGGTACGGTAGGGGGAAGGATTAGGACTGACCATCGTATCCAAGGAGATCATTGATCGCCTCATCAATCCTCGCAATACTCTCATCACTATATGATTGAGGAGCTCTCGTGTCCGGCTGACAATTATCATCCATCTGTGGAATGTATCAAGTGCAAACCAGAAGAAGATTGAAGAAAGAGGCAGTGAAATGAGAGGAGTAACGAATGTGTCCGGAGTGAACTGGAGCCAGGAATGTCTGGAATACGGTAGATGAGTAAAGCACATCGATCGATACTACCTTACCTCGTGAAGAGAATGTGCGACTCGTGCCTCCACTGTTGGTTTCTACAATCAAACTCCTCAGATATCGATTATCAGAAAAACTAACCTTGGATACGAGGAGAATGGAATACATGACATCTCCAGCGCTTAAGATGTACTTGAGAATATCATCTATATCTGGTGACAGCTGCAATGAACACTTTCTCACAGCTAATTCCCCATATACCGCACATCCTTTATCCTCCATCGAATTCGATGATCTTTAAGAGTAGTCGGGAATGTTTGATCGATAGCAATGTAGATCTCAATGTATAATATCATTCCTTGTCATCCCTACAGTATTCCATCCATCCTCGACTATCTACCGTATCCTACCTACCGAAGGGAGTTGCTGGACAGACATGATGGAGAACATACTCACCGGTCGTCCATTCCTGACAGGAGCACACACATTGTGCCATGTGAGATCATTCTTTTCCGATTCCTTCACCAATCCTCCATCGATCTGAATAAAGTCAATTGAAGGGATGAGCTAATGAGTGAGCACTTACCCTCACACTCCCCACTACAGCCCTCACAAGGACATTTCCATATAGTCCTCTCACTTCCTTGTCTCTGATCACTAATAGATACTCATGGGGTTCACTCCCTCTGAATACTCCCGGAAGACTCTGGCTGAAATGGATGGAGACAGTGACAATCACACCAATGTAGGGACCACCAAGTAAAATTTTAAACTACTTCTAAAATTTATTCTTTATGCGCATTTGGGTAATCGGGATTGCAGAATTCATTAAACATACTCAAATTTTGATGAAAAAATTAAATCAGCGAGTTTTGACCTACCCATCTAAGCTCCGCCCCTCTTGGTGCAGTCACGCACGAAATCAGTTCGGTGGGTCATGGCATGGTCAGTAGGTCACCCTTCGCGAATTTCAAACACTTTTTATTTTATTTTTCATGGCAGCATCACGGCTTAAGCAACGATAAAGTGACGAGCCTTGTGGTAAAACTGTTGACTTACAGTGTTTTTGGTAAATTATTGCTTTTCGTGGTGGGAGAAAATCCGCGTTGTCGCTTGGATTAAATCGGCGAACGCCCCGGTACCGTAATCACCCGCAGGGGAGGGAGTGTTTTGACCATTGTCCGAGTTTTCTCGCATTTGAAGTTCGCATGTTCTGGATTTATTAGAGTCTGTGACCGATAACCTACGATTTAAGCACAAAAAGAAGCCGTCAAGTGCTCTAGTCGCTGAAAGATCCCCACGTCAAAAAATCCGAATGTTCAACCTTTTTTCTTACAGACTCCATGAATCACGTATCTGACACAGTTCCAATATTTTTTATTGATTATTTTTTTAAAGAATGGGAGTGATTTCGCTAAATCGGGCGTGCTGAACAACCTAAAAACACTCATGGTTTAACGTTTAAACTAATTTCACGCGATACCATAAATCGTCACTCAGCCGCGACGCGCAACCGCAACGCATCTGTCCTTTTCGCTTAGACTCGTCGCTGTGTCGGCCGTGAGCATTAAATAAAATGGCGCCTTTGGACTGATAATTGATCATTATATAGTAGAAATGATTCTTGAGGAGTTAGCAATCAGTGTAAACGCGAGCAAGGTATACGGTATATATAATAGCAACCGCTCTCAATATTTTATTTAATGCCATGGATTTACCGCTGCCATCGATTTTTCTAAAAATTTTGCATGACGATTAAATATTGGTCGCACAACAATTCTATTACTAAAATAGAGGGCTGCACCTATCAATACATTCGTTAGCCAATAAAAAAGAAAAAGGCGCTGATTCCATAGCACAATTGTACATGACCGCTGCCATGAATTTTCTTTATTTTTTTATTACTGACTTTTCATGATCAGGGTTCCATTATTTGACAATAATTGAAGAGCTGCACCTCCTAGAAATCAATATATCTTGGAAAAACTAAATTACTGAAGGGATTTGAATTCCAATTCCGAATTTCGCCGTTTCCACGCCCTTACACGCCCCTTGCCGGCTCTGATTCTAACTTTTCCGGTTCGGTGGTCCCTAACACGAATGGAAGGGAATCACCTTGCATCTGCTATATCTTTCTTCCTCTTGGCAGGCGATGGATTTGGCATCACTCAATTTAAAACTGTTTAAAAATTTGGTACTGCAAATGCCCGATGTTTGGAGTCACCACATATTCACCGATTTCAAGATACTCAATAAGAGAAATATATTAAAATAAACGGTAAGTGAGGCAGCATGATAAACACTTGTGGACGAATGAACGATAAATAAAACGAAATGTACATCTGTTAACAGAAATACAGTCATTGCAGTCAGCACTGATTTGAGCTACCGTAGTATCCAGGCGTATGGATACTACGGTAGTTCACTTAGGACAGATTGTTCACACTAAAAAGCATGATAATATTATTCTCGATATATTTTACAGCACCATCAACTGCTTTTTCCTTCATTACAAAACATTACAAATGAAAGAAAAATATTTATTGCAAGTACCTAATAGTATCACAATCTAGAAACATGCCATTATAAATATTAATATTTAATACGGAAATTATGTGCAATAACATACAAAAATAGAGTTAAATCTGCATTCTCAATAATGAATCAGTCCGATCCCCAGTAATCCATCTTCAGATCATCTACAATGTCAGTGAATTTAGGTCTCTTGAATCGGTCCTGATGTGCACATTTCATTCCTGTAGACCAGAGAGTCCAGAAAACATCTGAAAGATGTTATTCAAAATTTACCTTTGTATTTCAATCCCGATATAATTTATGGTATAAATATTTCATAGATACCTATTTCATCTCCAGGTGTTCTTTTATCCTTGGCTTCATCCCATATCTTCTTCTTTATCTTTACTTCCTTTGTCTCTTCTCCTCCTCCCATTTGACTTCTCGTTTTCTTCTCTAAATCCACGGCGAAGTCAACGAGGGAAGTGGGACGGCGACTGTCCAAGTATGCACGAAGACCTAGTATACACATTTGAGAGGCTAACCCCCTTATGAAGTCCGGTTCTGAGACACAGTTTTACGAAATTGGGAAAGGGAAATTTGATACCTGAAGCCATCTCAAGCAGTACGACTCCGAATGCATATACATCCAATTTGATTGTTAGTATCTTCGATTGAACGAATTCGGGAGGCAGGTAGGCTAGTGTTCCTGAGCACTCTCGTTCATTGAATTATCATAAAATAATATCCAGAATAAATCAAAATATGAATGATTAACCGACTCTCTCCTAGGACTTATAATTCAGCTGTGTTTCCTCTCCAACATAGTTCATAATATATGAGAATTAAAAATAAGGTAAGTATAAAGGATTGTAAAGATTCTCACCTTTTATATGAGATGCGATTAATACAGTCTTCTCATCTATATCTGCCTCTGACTGAAATTACTCTGTCACATCACACGTGTGATTCTCACTTAAACCGAACCGAATAAAACGGGAAATTTTCCTATCTGTGCATAAACAAATCACATGACAGTAAAAGATAAGCAACTCACAGCTCCTTCTCTACTCAATCCGAAATCTCCAAGTTTCGGTTCAAGATGCCTGAAAATAGCCAGTGACTACATCACCTCTACACGGCCTCCGGAATTCCGACATAAGGCAAGCGGAAAATGTCGCTATTAATCAGGGGAAATCAGGAAAAACGAGCGGGCCTCCAAAAAACATTGTTGTGTAGTAGAGTTTACCTTACTTCACAGACCATGTTGGTCAACGCTGAGTGCGTGTAGTGTACTCTCGCGTCCCTAGTCTCTAGTTTGCTCGAGGGAGAGCGCGCGTGTTTGTAGCCCCGCCCCCTCTCCCCCTCCTCTTACCTTTGCCCCATTCACTCTCGCCCCTTGCCCTCTGACGGCTAGTGACCTGTGTAGTCTCTCCCTAATCGGTAGTAGTATTTTCCCCTTGTTTATTGTCGTAATAAACTATAAGCGACTATCACTGGTTGGGCACAAGGCAGGGATTTAACAAACATACAGTAAAATCCTGATCCTGAATCACGATCATGCGGTGCAAGTGCCTGATTTACGGTAATATCGTACTTCGTAAACATTGTAAATAATTTACAAGGGAACCGCAAAAGTACCCCGCGGTCCCGGTGAAATTCGTTGACACAGATCGAGAGACATCCCCCAGGGAGTGCCCAAACCGTTTTGCAAAGTTGCCACTTTTGCTTCCTAAGCACCTAAAAAGGGTCATGAAAAATACGTGGGAAATCTGTGCAAGCGGCGGTCGCATTCATTACTGGTTTTCATGGGATTCAGAGATGTGTTCTCGTAGAGTAGTGGATAGTATGATTGGCCAACAAGTTTTGTAAATTTTGAAGACATGGGTTCGAATCCAATTCCGTCAGAATGTTTTGCAGTATTATTTTCTAATATTTTCTTGTGTTTTTTTCATTACTGTAGCATGCCAAATGATCTTGTTTTCCATTTTTCTTAATTTAAAACATAATTTCATAAAAATGAAATAAATTTTTACACCTGCCAAATATTGCGAGTGCATGATCATTTGGCATGATACTGTAATGAAAAAAACACAAGAAAATATTGCAAAACATTCTGATGGAATTGGATTCGAACCCATGTCGTCAAAATTTACAAAACTTGTTGGCCAATCATACTATCCACTACTCTACGAGAACACATCTCTGAATCCCATGAAAACCAGTAATGAATGCGACCGCCGCTTGCACAGATTTCCCACGTATTTTTCATGACCCTTTTTAGGTGCTTAGGAAGCAAAAGTGGCAACTTTGCAAAACGGTTTGGGCACTCCCTGGGGGATGTCTCTCGATCTGTGTCAACGAATTTCACCGGGACCGCGGGGTACTTTTGCGGTTCCCTTGTTACATTTTTTTGCCTTTTGCTGGTTCGATACTAAAAATTATAATTATTGTTTCTTATTTTTTGTCCACCACGAATTCCGGGCAGATACAAAAATCTGACGGTGAAATATTCCTTGAAATACGATTAAAAAGAGAGCAGAATAGTAAAGATTACGATAGTATTGATTAAAACCCTCGTCCCTACCGTAAACCCAATTTATTTTCAATTTTCATAATAAGTGCTCTCGTTTTAATCGTATTTCGAGGAATATTTCACCGTCAGATTTTTGCATTTGCCCGGAATTCGGGGTGGACAAAAAATAAGAAACACTAATTACAATTTTTAGTATCGAACCAGCAAAATGCAAAAAATGTACAAAATGTAAATTTGTTCGGGAATGTTTACGAAGTACGATAAAACCCTGAAGACCAAGTTCACTTTGCGATTCGTCGTTTCGGAATTGAAAATCAGGCAATTTGAACTCACTCTCGCACACGCGTGCGTGATTCAGGCAATTGTTTTGTAGTTCATAGTCGCGACATTTTCCGCTTGCCTTATGTCGGCATTCCGGAGGTCGTGCCTCTATTATTTCCAAAAGTACGAGTGGGGAAGAAACGATAGCAACCGTACTTATCAAGCAGGATATTGGCAGTCTTGACATCTCCATGAATGAGTGGGACTCGTGAAATCTCATGGAGGAAGAGAAGACCCATTGCTAGAAGGATAACATAGGCCATTCGGAATAATGAAGAATAATCTTTACCAGATCCCTTGGCTATTCTCGCTTTCTGCTTCCATGAGAGTGGAGGGGCTGCTTTCTGAAAATGAATAACACTTTAGTCATCCCTATCGCTGTTTTACAGCGTACCCTGCATTGTAGTCTATCATCAAGTGATCCATTGGCCATGAATTGGTAGACAAGACAGGGTTCTGGCCCATCCAAAGAATACCCATACACTGGGAGAATATTGTCGTGTCTGTGAATGCATCGTATTTTACCTCGTCAAAATACATGTTTTTGAATATCGATGTGACCATATGTGTACCTAAACATAGCGAGTATATTCAACTCCTGTAGACTCTGCTTCAGCCTCTCTGCTTCTTCTCTCTGTGCATCTCCATTCGACCTCCTGCTATTCACTGAGAGTCGCTTCACTGCTACCTATATCTTATATTGTTTAACAAGATTAATGACAAGATAATGAGGAAAAAAAGAATAGGTCTTTCACTTCCAATTGTTTCCACATTCCTCGATACACCACTCCGTATCCTCCCTTCCCTATTATATGTGTTGCATCAAAATCATCTGTTGCTTCCTGAATGGCTATTGCTAGAGTAAAAAGTCGAGTCGGAACAGAGAAATTTCAAAGAAGAGGGAGGCGATAAGAACTAACCATTAACTCAGCGTAAGTCACAGAAGGAGTGTTCTTCATTCCAGCGAACATGGAAACATCATCTTTTGTGACGCTGCAAGCAATATCAATATTATAGTAATATGCCAATAGTATCATTGATTCACTCACTTTCCTTGTATTGCTGAAGGATTCGTTGAAGATAAAATAGTTGATCCTGAAATTGAAACATCGGATTGTACACCAGAGAGACAAAGAGAATACCTCCACCAACTTTTGACGTGGGTGTTTGAATGGGTGCATGGCCTCTAGCAGAGGAAGGAGTGTGTGACGTGCCAGCAGTTGCCAAAATAGAAGACTCAAATGAGACGATTAATGCAATTCTTCTCCAAATATTGTACCTGAGGTCGAATGTGAACATCAGCACTTCTCGGTGTATTCGCTGTACAGTACTCCTCCAGGAAGTGAAATCGAGAATCAACTGAGAATGAGGGATAATCAAATTAATCCAATGGAATCCTTACCTTCGTTTCTCATCAATTGCATGCAGCGAACGAGTCTACTCATTGCGAATAAATTATATAGATCGACGATACAAAAACCCTCGAAAAAGAAAATGAGAAGTAAGATAACAATGAAAATGGAACCTTGCTTGCCCAGATCCTGAGAAGGAATGCTGAAGGGCTACCTTGCCCTTGATCGCTATGTTTTCGACAACCGTCAACATCAATTGACTTAATGCCCGGCATTATGGGAGCTAGATAAAATATGTGATTAACGGTTAGCTTCCGAACACTAACCTATCTCAGTCCACAGATCTCCCACATCAAGTATCTCGCATAGCGATATCAGAACTTCCTGGCGCAACTAAAAATTAGAGAAAGTTGGCCAAAACGGGTCACCATTACTCCGAACTAAGCTGGTTGCGAGTTAGAAATAAACGGAGAAAAAATAAACCCACTTCATGAATCAACGGAGATTGCAACCGCAGTTCTTCTAATTCGGCCGCTTCTGCCATCTCCAAATGAATGAAAATTAACTCACTTTAAGTACAAACAAGCTATATAAACCACAATTAAGGTTAAATTAAAACTCTAAATAGATCAGTTCTCGATGCCGATTCGTTCTCTCGATACTTACAGTGATAATAGACCGTTCATCTGGCTCTGGTTCTCAGTTAGGGACGACCACACGGCCCCCAGAGCTCCGACATAGGCCGAGCAAAAACGTCCAGCGCTACAAACTACAAATAATTATCATCGTCATTGCCTGAATCACGTACGCGTACGCGAGCGTTTACTGTGTCTCGCTAAATATAGAAAAAGTGGCGACGAATCGCAAAGTGAGCGTGACTTTTGCGGTACATCAGTGTGAGACCAACGGATTTTCAGTTTCCAACGGACGTGTATCCATAAGTGAAACCGCGAGCAGTAGTGAATTTAACCGTATTTATTTATAATGTACATATTTCGTACTCTTCGTGATTTAAAAGATCACTATAAACACAAATATTACAATCAATCAACTAACAGGGCTATAGTTGCGCACTGTTCACTGAAGCTTCATCTCAAATTTTAAAAGTTGCAACTTAAGTAGGGACCGCAGCGTGTCGCACGAAATGGCTTTAGGAAAATATTCTTTACATGAAATCAACAGTTCTGAAGCCGCTGATCCTTGAAATAAGAATAGATTTAAGGAAAAACTAGCAGCCTGCGGATGCTACGTTGTACGCCGGGTCTTAAGCAAAGGTTAACCATGAACCACTTGCTTGCGAGTGGGGCGTATACCGTTGCAAAAAGCTCGTGAAGCTTCGAGCGCTCCGGAAAAGTTGCGATGTAGCCACTCCGCTTCGCTCCGTGGCTACATCGGATCTTTTCCTCCACGCTCTCAGCCTCACGAGCTGTTCACAACGGTATGGCCGGAGCATAGGCAAATGAAACAAACACGCATTTTTTTCCAAGGCAGATGTCAAGTCCAAAATTTAAAATAACTTTCAGTCAAGTCCAATGATATATGGTTCATATGGATCCTATGCCGGGGAAAGAAAATAGGTTTGGCATGGATCAAATGTGAGGTTCAGTCCAAATTTTGGAATGACTTTTCATTTGGCATGTATTGGTCCAGGACCCATGTGGATCCCATGCCGGGAAAGAAAATAGGTTTGGCATGGATCAAATGTGAAGTTCAGTCCAAATTTTGGAATGACTTTTCATTTGGCATATACTGGTCCAGGACCCATGTGGATCCCATGCCGGGGAAAGAAAATGGGTTTGGCATGGATCAAATGTGAGGTTCAGTCCAAATTTTGGAATGACTTTTCATTTGGCATGTACTGGTCCAGGACCCATGTGGATCCCATGCCGGGGAAAGAAAATAGGTTTGGCATGGATCAAATGTGAGGTTCAGTCCAAATTTTGGAATGACTTTTCATTTGGCATGTGATGACTAAGGACCCATGTGGATCCCATGCCGGAGAAAGAAGCCGGGTTACGGTAGAGATTGGGTACTGTAGACGGGTTACGGTAGCGATTGGGTACTGTAGCCGGGTTACGGTAGTGATTGGGTACTGTAGCCGGTGTACGGTAGAGATTGGGTACTGTAGACGGGTTACGGTAGCGATTGGGTACTGTAGCCGGGTTACGGTAGTGATTGGGTACTGTAGCCGGTGTACGGTAGAGATTGGGTACTGTGGCCGGGTTACGGTAGTGATTGGGTACTGTAGCCGGGTTACGGTAGTGATTGGGTACTGTAGGCGGGTTACGGTAGCGATTAGGTACCGTTCGCCTATACATAAAAGAATCGATATAAACAAAAGCCTGTCCGATTATTTACCAGTCAGCTTGCAAATGGTTTTAGACTAGGCTCGTTAATATATGGGAAATAGTGGGTCCAGACCCGAAATGTCTTTTCGCGTTGAATGCGCTACTCGGCGTTTGGACTGGACGTTGTTTGGTAGGTCAAAATCCAGTCCAAAGTGACCATATTTTCCTTTTGGTCGATTATCTAAAAAAAAAAATTCTGATCCGATCGATTCGGGAGTAGAGCAAACCCGATGCAATTTTTCGAGATACACATATGTTCTATTGCCGCCCATGATCTGCACGTTGATACCGACTTTTGGCGGGTTTTTGGGTCAAAAAGTACACCTTTTCAGATCGAAATCGGCCGAATCACTATTGAGACGGTCGGTAAGAATAGAAGCCGTCTTGGTAAATACTGGCGCTAATAAAACACTGGCGCATCTTTCTGCACTTGGTAGAAGACGGTAGCATATCCACTTAATACTAATTAGTTTTCGGAGGTACACTTTCTTGAAATGGAGGTTTTCGGGGTTTAGCGATCCGGGAAATAGTCATAGTACTTCACGTTCAGAAAGAAAGTTGTAGAGCTCGCTGAGACGTGTCGATTAGTGCTGGGTATGAAGGGTTCCCATGCGTATGAAGCCTAACAGCCTAACGGCCGTAAAGCCGAAATTTTGAGTTTCGCGATCGATCGTTTGACCTTCTCAGTGGTCAACTGAGCGAGAAAGGGTCCGAATGGCGAGGGCTAATTAAAAACTTAAGTTAAGCATGTCTCCAGCTACCGTTTGGTATGCTATACCTCGCTGTAGGACCAAAATTCGGAGTGGGACATCGTTCGACGTGGGCGAGGTCTTGGGTGAAATGGAGTATCTTTTTGCGTTTTGAAGCAAATATTGCGGCATTCGTCGATCGTGTCATGACCAATGGTGTATTAGTAGTGGTAGGTGGGTTATGGTAGATCAGCACATAGCAGTTCACGGGTCACCAAAATTCGTTTTAAACGTGGCGCAGTGGGGTAAAATTAGGGATTTGAGCGGAATTCACATTGCTCCTAGATGCTATTTCCGCGCGTGATCTCCACGTTGAAACCGACTTTTGTCGGGTTTTTGACTCAAAAAGTGCACCTTTTGAAATCGAAATCGTCCGAATCGCTAAAAACGCGTTGGTTTAATATGGGTTAAATATGATTGAATACTAGCACTAAGCGGTTTAGGGTTCAGAAAACGCTGGCGCATCTTTTCACACTTGGTAGATTCTGGTAGCACCAAAAGCCGGTTTATAGTTTTTTGGGTTTCGAGATCGATCGTTTGAACCACTTCGTGCCGAACTGAGCTAGAACCGGGCGGAATGGTGAGGGCTAATTAAAAACTTAAGCTAAGCATGTCCCCAGCTACCGTTTGATATGCTATACCGCAATGTCGGACCAAAATACGGTCCGAGGCATCCATTCTCGTGGGCGTGGCCTGGTGTGAAATATACTGCTTTTCTGCGTTTTTGAATAGGTCTCATGGCTTCGTTTGATCGTGCCCTCGCAAAAGTGTTTGCAATATTTTTCGCGAGATTGGGTCGTGCCAGAAGGTGATTGGGAAGAATAGTTGCATTTGTTTAGGTCGAACCCTACGCATCACAAATCCAAATAAAATCCCGGTGTGGTTGTGTAACACTTTTCTACTTCCGCGCTAGGCCACACCCCCTCCCCGCGTCCCTTCCCCTGGCCCCTCCCCTCGCCCTCCCCTCCCTCTCCCCTCCCCCTCCCCTCTCCAAGCCACGCCCCCGCGTTCCCATAATCAGACTTGCACTCTGACGTAATGATCCGAGAATTCAGTTAAGCTTGCCGCAGTCTTGAAAAGAAAAGGAAATGACTGAGATTACGGTAGTTTCCGAAAAATCTCGGAAATTCATCATAGCTTACGTCCATTCATTCCCTCTTGGACAGTCGTAGTAGGATGTCTCCCTTCTCCTTCTTCGACAGCATCAATCGAGCTAAGCTCGAGAAGTTCCTCGACCTCCCCATGCCCATTATCATTGGGCAACTTCGTGCTTGCCACCTCCTTCGATCCCATCTCACCTACCCCAAGTGCCAAGTTCCTTGTGTGGAGTATAGCAAGCTCCGTCCTGCCTTCCCGGGTTGTGGATGGAGGTACAATAAGTGCGCCACCACCTACTCTGCTCTCAGGGATTCTTGGTTTTCTCGAGTGAGACTCGATGTCCGCATGATCCTCCGTCTCTTGTACTCATTCTGCTGGGAGCAGGCTTCCCTCCGCTCCGTCAAGAACGAGTTGAGAGCACCGGATGGTTCGACCATCTCCAACCAATCTTTCGTCGACTACCTAAGGTATTTTCCCTTGATTTCGTCACCATTACACGAGCACTCTAGCATAGAGTTACACTCTCTCAGCGGTTAGAGAGGCGAGAGAGTGTGCAGTATAGAGAGACAATTTTCGTCATCGTTTGAAATTGAACCTTCTATCTGAGCCCTTTTCTAGTTTCTTCCGTGAGGTCTGCTGGTTAGACAACGAGAGACAGCAGAAAATCGGCGGACCAGGGAAAGTAGTCGAGATTGATGAAACAGCTTTCTCTAAGAGAAAATACAATAGAGGTGTGATTTGTGCTCTTTGATCTCTGGCATAAGCTATCTAGACCCCTCCATTTTCCATTTCACTCGGTCCCTATTAGTAATGCCGTTTCGGTTTTCGACTCTCTTCATTTTGTAAACTCTCTTGTTTCTCTGACCAGAGAAATAGTGTGCAGAATGGAGTGAGTCAAAATTGAAACAACTTCACTAGTCACTATTCATAGATTGATTATAGGAAAGAGGATGGCTGCACAGCAGTGGGTCTTTGGCGGAGTAGAGAGGGGAAACAAGACCAAACTATTCGCAATCCCTGTCGCTAAGAGGGACGCCGCCACTCTCCTTAGTCTCATCCAGTACCACATAGCCGATGGGACGGAGATACACTCGGATTGCTGGGCGGCTTTTAATAAGATCTCGACCCTAGGCCGTAGCTACACTCACCTCACGGTTAATCACTCTTTGACATTCAAGTGCAAGAAGACTGGTGCTTGCACTAACGCAGTTGAGGGCATGTGGCAGAAGTTGAAGTTGCCACACAAGGTCCGATACGGAACCCACCGCTTTCAACTGTCGTCTCACGTGGCTTGTGCTGTTTTCTTCATTCGTCATGAGAAGGAGCACCGCTTCCGTGCAATCCTCGAGTCTATCGCTGTCACTTACCCTCTCAGCTAATTATCTTTCACTATTCTCCTTTGTTGCTGTAACCGTTGTTGCTTTGTTGTCATCTCCCAATTAAACCGTTATCGAACCTCTGCAATTCCCTTATAATCGATTGGGTCAAATGGGTGGAATCAGATGAAATAGACAATGGTTGCCAGAGAGAACAGTGTGCTGATTAGAGAGCGCGCCTCTCCTGCCCTCTCTCCCCCCTCTCCGCCCTCGCCTCTCCCGCCTCCCCTGCCTCGGGAGAGCGCCGAGTGTGTAAGATGTGGGCGCGCGTCTCCCTCTATCCTCCGGTATCCCTATGCTCGTTTGGGGGAAGCCTCTGGAGCAATTGGAGGGAGTCAGCTCCGCCCTATTGGGTTGGTACCCCAAGGGGGCGGGATTAAGGGGGTGTGGCCTAGTGCGGAAGCAGAAAAGTCCCGCCCGAATTCACTGAGGAAATGTGTCAGGAAATTCACCACAGATCGTGGTATGGTAATTTTTGACGCTGATCTGAGTGGTAATATTTCTGACAGTCTTGTGAAATACAGCTAGGCTAGACAACTCAAACGAATTTTCTTTTAACTTTACGGCGTACCCCTAGCGAGCTAGTATGAAATATTTCGTAATGATGATGAAATATTTATCGATTTTGAAAAAGATGTTTTCGGTGATTCGATTGGTCAAGGACTTGTCCTCGGGCGATGCCTAGTAAGCGAGTTATTGAGGTTTGAAAAGTGTGACAGACAGACGGACGAACTGACAAACAGACATTTTGCCTTTATAATAGATAGAGTAATTCCATTTCAAGCAATATGAGTGCTTCAAAAACAGGTTCCATTGGAACCGCCTACAGTAATCCAAAATTGTTAGCGGTAGAGCACATTTCGTGTCACATTATTTATTTGTATAATATAAATTCGTTTTCTATGAGAAATCAATTTTTTTCTTGAAATATCTTAGCTTTAGGATAGTTGGCGATGCTCAATTTATTGAGCTGGATGGATCTGAAATTAAAAAAAAAATTAAATGACGAGATTTAACCATATTGACTGTTTCGCTATTTCAATCCCATGCCACAAAAATATCTCTGAGTATTATGAAATACACTATCGCGTATGTCGTTGACGAGTTCTTATATTACGTTTTAGTAGCAAAATAATCAATATAAATATCTAAACTTGGAGGAATTCAAGCAGAACCTGAATTTTAGAGCCTTACGTGGACCTTAGACCACAGCGGATTTATGGCAACTTGTGGCAAATAAAGCGCAATCAATCAATATTAAGGGATACACAAGTCACGTTCCAGCGAAGAAGGCTAAGGTTTTACTCGCCATTATAAAAAGTTATCACGCAAAAATAAGGGCGGTTCAAAAACAGGTAAACATAAATATCGAGTTCTGCACTTTTCCCGAGAGCATTTAAGCTAAATATTTTTATAAGCGTAAGCTGTTGGATTCCGCTTTTGATTGAAAACAGAAAATAAAGACAATAATGATTCATACTACGCGAAAATAGCGAGAGAAATTTTTTTTAAATTTGGGACAGTCAAGGTTGAGAGCCGTACCCAAAAACCGGGAATAATATGTTGACTTAGTGTACTCAAATGGTGTGTTTTCCCAATTGCGCGAATTCAATTTTTTACCGGCCAATTTTGATCGTTTCTCCGTTATAGGGACGGAGGTCGTGTCAACAGACGAGAAAAGTCAATTTTACAGTGGCGAAAATGCCATTTTCACTGTCCACGGAAACTACTTTTGGCTGCTTCGATTTTTGAAACTTTTACATAACCGGATTTATCGCTGATATGAATACAAAGTTGGTGCGCTAAGTTTCATTGCGCACGCACTTATGATCACAACCTCAGAGTGCTATCGTAGCGCACTCTCGAAATATAGTGTTAGGCTTATTCCTAGATGACTTCTTCATATTATTCGCAATATAATTTGATAATAAATATAGCGGATCAAAAGATATTCAACGAAAACAACTACAACACAGGTATACGGTATGCGAGTTCGCATGGGAGGCGGTCATTTGCACAACGATCATTTCCACAACGGGGTATAGTCCGGAGGCGAGTTGGCCTAGCTCAATGAAAGTTATCACATTGTAACTACAGTAACCGTCCGCTTAGTCCGATGGGTCAGATTTAGTTCCTTGAGTCAGAAATTTTTTAAAATTTCTCCAATCGATCTCAAAATCATTCTACCGTAGTCTAAAGTACAGTAGAGTACATTTCTCGACTCAAATCGCAAAAAAAAATTTCCAAAAACCATGATACGGGGGTTATGGTGAAAATTTTTGATCTTAGTAACTATAAGTTTTTCTGGTGTATCTTTTCTCGCTGATTTCGAACATCGATATAAGAGCTGATCAAAAAAATAATGAAAAAAGTTAAAATTAAAAAATAGTCGAAATCGGCTTTTTTTCGGACATAATGTCGAGTTTTTCTTTTCTCCCGCAACAGATTTTTCTGATTTTTGGAGTAGTGCTAGGTACTAGTACGCACTCTAATCACTTTTCTGGGATTCTCGAAGTAGGGCCGTTTTCAAAAGCTACATGACATTTTTGAAAAACAGATCGCCTCTCTCCAGCGCAAAATCATGGAATGATATCATCAACATAATAAATGTTCCACTCTCTGTCCTGATTCGAATTATAAAATCGTATTAAATATATCATTTTTTTAAAACGATTTATGGCCGTTTTCCGGATCCAAACTTGGTCAAAAAAACTCGTTAGCCTAGAGTCTGTTGATGTGACTTATGCAATTAAAAATAAATAGTTAATAAATTTCAGATGTGGTATGTATTCGATCGATCCCTATTCATGGTAATTTACACTGCCCAGCTAATGTAACGGACACTTTGGCTCAGGAAAACCGCCATAAATCGTTTTGAAAAAATGATAGATTTATTACTATTTTATAATTCAAATCAGGACAGAGAGTGGAACATTTATTATGTTGATGATATCATTCCATGATTTTGCGCTGGAGAGAGGAGGTCGGTTTTTCAAAAATGTCATGAACCTTTTGAAAACGGCCCTACTTCCAGAATCCCAGAAAAAAGTGATTAGAGTGCGGCGTACTAGTACCTAGCACTACTCCAAAAATCAGAAAAATCTGTTGCGGGAGAAAAGAAAAACTCGACATTATGTCCGAAAAAAAGCCGATTTCGACTATTTTTTAATTTTAACTTTTTCCATTATTTTTTTGATCAGCTCTTATATCGATATTCGAAATCAGCGAGAAAAGATACACCAGAAAAACTTATAGTTAGGAAATTCTAAGATCAAAAATGTTCGACTTCGAAAAAATTTTCATTTTTTGTCATGGAAATGATCGTTGTGCAAATGACCGCCTCCCGTTCGCATTTAGGAACCGTAAAAGCGTATTCAAAAATTCGCGACCTCGGTCCCTACTCCGTTATTGCTTAATGGGCGTTTCCTAATCTTCCGTACTATGTTGGTTTGGTTGGAAATCTATCGTGCCTTGCTCATCCTTCTTCGCTTGACGTTTGAAATGTGAGAAATTCCGCTATCAAAAACCCTGTTTTCCGAAAAATCCTGTTTTCCGAGCATAACTTTTGAGCGACGCTTTCCTAATTGCCAAATCGTTTATATTCATTATGAGGACCTTGATATCCGTTTTGTGGCAAAGTCTGATACACGCGGAATTGTGAGAATTTTTTCTACACTCGTTCAAACTAAGGTATGTTCAGTGCCTATTCTAGTTTTCGTTCACGGATTATTTCTCCCTGTATTCTCGAGCTTATTTTTCAATAATTATTCTTACTATTCGTCTTGGTTATGCGAGTCAACCACCTTAAAACATTAGCTTCAAAAAATTTCGTACTGGAGTTATGGCAGTTTGAAGTATAAGATGCGTGAATATCTTTTATTTCCAACCCCTCCTGTCCAATTTTTGTATAGAACTACTGAGGGCATAATCACAACTATTCTGACAGAGTTTGAAGAAAATCGTGAATACCAGATATTTGCTGTGTTCATCCTATTGCGGTATCTTCACTTTTTATTCTAGTATTCTTTCATTTTCTCTCTATTGCATTTTCTCTCTATTCCCGAGTATGTATTTTATTCTATTTTTTTTCTCAGTGTCGCCTATGATTATGCGAATTCCTCACATAAAAATCTAAGCTCGCAAAAATTTATTGCCAAAGTTGTGAACATCTGAACTGTAACCTCTTTGAGAATTTTAGTTTTCGTCCCACCTTTCTCTATGTTACTGTAGTTTATTCTACTCTGATTTTTAATATAATCGGTTGTCATTATGTGATGACTCTATACTGCAAATGTGCAGCTACATGTATTCGTTGAATGATCGGTAGGACTGTTTTAAGTGAATTGTCTAGCAGTACCATCCGGTTGTGAATTATCTAATGACTATTATGATTGTGCTATACATTAGTTTTTGTTCTCAGTTGAGTCAACGTCGTCGTTTAACCTTTCTACTACTATCTTCAGAACTATAACGTCGTGATCTTCTTTAGGATCGTTTCATTGTGAAGTGAATAATCCGATCGATACAACTATTTTGTTCTCTAAGTGACAGTGCTGAAGAACATGCCAGCCTTCGAAGACATGTGCTGGAAAGAAAGAGGAGTATTTCACTCGCTGAAAACTTTTTGAAATATTGATTATTTTCGGTCTTGGGTTACGGTAGTTTGGAGCCGTCTGAGTTCATGAGGATTAAGAACCATGAAACTCTGGAAAATACTCAAATATGTTTCCTTTCCCACGTATGTTGCTATCTATGAAAGAAAAGAGGAGAAAAAATAAGATTGAAAGTATAAAATATTGACAGAATCGAAATTGATGACACAAGGAACAGCGCACGCGACGCGTTCAATTCAGAGCGTTGCGTGCGTCAAAAACTGCGAGTGGGCGGAGCTTGGATTGACCTTTCACTAAACTATTTTTTCTCTTTATCATTCTGATGTCCAGCACGCATGAGTAGTTCAATGAAACAAAAGGCCTATTTTTAGGACGCCGCGTTAATTTTCCTTGAGGGTCCCTAATAAAAAAATGAGTGATTTCAGTTTGCGATGCTTGCGTAATGTAGCTAGGATACGGTAGGTGGCTTCGCTGATCCGGCTTTTATTTACCGGCCACTGCGGTCCCTAAACTTAAGTTGGGCGTACTACGATTTTCTTCTAATTTTGCACAGACGTTGATTCCTGTTCATAGTATTGAAAAAAGTGGAGAGGACAATACTTAAATTCATTCGCTAGCGGATGAAATAGCCGAGTGATGAAATTTGTGGGCAAAATTTAGCATGTTGGCGTACTACGATTTTCGATTTATTTTTATAGGATATTCTTTGAAGTTAGTACTTACTATTTAACGAAAATTACAAAGGGGCATCTCGAAATAATCAAGAAAATTGGAAAAGACAAATTTGTTAGGTAATTTGAATTCCGACGCTTCCCACACCATGACACGACCTTTGCCGGCTCTGATAGTGAAATTCCCGGCGTGGGGGTCCCTAGTTCTCAGAATATTTTTTTGTTGTTTTCAATTTTCTATCTTTCTCTAGTTTGTTTGGTTTCCAGTTGCGTGGAATGGTATCATCAGAAGGCGATGGAAGTGACCTCCGTTCTTCGTCTGACCCTTTCCTCAAAGCGGCAGTTGCGTCAACAAATGGGAGCAGTCAAATGAACGGATCCGTTCGCGGACTTTCAGATCGTGCAATGGTATGTTTCTCTCACGTCAGTAGATATAATACGAGTGTTCCAGATGGTTAAAAATAGTCTCAGAGACTTTAATGAAGAAGATCGACTAGCAGTAATGGAAGACTTATTGGTGAGTTCACGTGTTAAGTAAATAAATGAATTGATTTCGAATGAATGTATAATTCCAGAGGGACTGTAATATTGAGAGCTTGGAGAAACTGTCGACATTTATTTCTCTGATACGAGTATCTCGAAGTGAAATAACGTTCAATTGTCTTGGGGATCCTTTCATCGTTCTTCCGCATCCTATTATACTCAAGGTTCTCTCCTTTCTGGATCCAGGTAGTCGCTTCACTTCAGTTATTTCATAATAAATATGCCTGTTTACAGTGTCACTGTGCCTATCAATGCGAGTGAGTCGTCTCTGGCTCCGAGTGGCTACTGATTCCTCTCTCTGGAAGGGCCTTTGCAATCAATCGAGGGAATATCGAATGTGCAGCCCCGCTGCAGAGAAAGCGCAGATTGCCAAATTCTCTCAGGTAGATTGTTGGAGTATGGCTCTGTAAATTAACCGATTGTTAGATCATTGTGAGAGCTCAATTTTTTTCAGGATGGCTCCGTACGATGGAAAGAAGCGTTCGGAGAACGATTCAGATTGTGGAATAATTGGCACTCTGGCAGGTATGTCAATGAGCATTTGTGATTTATTTATTGTAGTGGGTCCAGATCATGGTTCGGTTAAATCTATTTCTACACAGCTTTATGCCCTTTGTCCATCATATCATTCAATAGTAGTTTCTAAATATTTATGGAATGATTGATACGATAGATTACATAGCATGATTGGAGGCGTTGATGAATATATCGTTTTAGAACTAACGAAATTATTACAATTTATCCAATAAGTTTCCAACTTGTAAATCCCTGATTCAGATGCACCGTCCGTACATTATATGGTCATAAAGAGGGCGTTGTATGCGTACAATTGGACGGAGATCGAGTCGTGTCAGGTATTCCTTTCCTCTACGATTACTGGCAGTATGAAGAAAATTAGTGGGATCAAAAGATATGATGATTGGTGGGTTAAGGTAGCACGGACACGACCATTCGCTGTTGGGATCTCCAAGAGGAAGATGCTGGTAGGGGACTGCTGGGACACACTCTCAATGGACATTCGGAGACTGTCAGGTCAATTTAGCCCCTCCTTTATTACCTATTTCACCATTTCATAAACTCTAGTATAGAAATTCGGTTTCTGCGCATCAAAAACAACACAAACACATATAAGAGAAAATGTTTTCGACCATGTGAGTTTTTCCGCAGCTAAAATCGACGCGAGATCTTAGCTAGTGGTGCTTGCGACCTTCACTTGATATTCTTACTTTGAAAACAAATCAGAGACAGATGGCGGTTTTGGCCATGAGCCTCCTGCGCAGATGTAGTGCCAACTCGTGGGGGGTCTCTTATCTTAAGATTAAAAATTACGTTCTCTTTCAATTTGAAAATATCTTCAGATGTCTCCATCTCGTTAAGAATAGACTAGCGTCTGGAAGTAACGATTTCACCATCAAGGTTTCTTTGCCATTATTGACGAGATGTGCAGTGTCACGTTGGATTACACTTATTTGTATCTCTGATTATGCTCATTGTAGAGTTTAACATGGATTTTGTAGATTTGGAACATGGAACGATCGGATGAATGGTCATCAATTGGATGCAGAAGGACCATGATAGGACACACCAATTATGTCAGATGTTTAGAGGTGAATTATCCATTTCAATACGCAAATGTCGATTAATCAAGAAAGAACGATAGAAAGATAAATGAAGCATTTTTAGATGGGAGATCAATTGATGATCAGTGGCTCATACGATTCTTCCCTCAAGTTGTGGTCCCTCGAGACTGGAGAATGCGTCACAACTCTTGTGTAAGATATTAATTATCATGTTTCATGTACTATCTATAGCATCATTTCCATCAGTGAGTTCTCATGGTGGATATTGATATCTTATCACGGATCTTCTGTTATATTGTAGGAACGCCGTCCACTAGGAAAAACTTTGTGTCTCCGATTTCGATGAAACTTTGTTCATGCGTACCCTTGGGGGTTAGGAGGAGGTCCATCCAGTTTGTATGGCCAAATATGCAAATTATCGATATTTTGTGATCTACAATTTAAACTCAATGAATATTCATCGTACAGCAAAATAAAAAAAGTGATTCTACTTGTCTTCGAGAGATCTAAAAATAACCCAATTAGACCCTTTGTTTAAAAACCCGTCTTCATTGTGTTTCACTCGAAAAATCGAATTTTCAACAGTAAAACTACGTTTATCTCGAAAATGTATTGAAAAAAACCTCCACTTTTATTTCAAAAACAGATTCTACGTACGCGATATAGGGTTACTGCATATGCCGTTTTCCCTATCTCGTTGCCCCGGATATCGATTTACTAGTAGGGTTGGTTTTTTTTTTCGCTAAAATTTAAATTGATCATTTAAAATTTGAATTGAGCATTCGAAAAATGTAATCGATAGCTCGTGGTGAGACGGAAAATAAATTCTTTCAAAAACTTTTTGATTAGACAAGCCATGTTCGAGTAAAATTACAAAAACAGTCAAAATATCACATTTTGTCGCTGTTTGTGCCATTTTCGCGGGTCCTATGGTATAATTGCTCCCGAAATAAATTTTTTTTTAAATAGATGATTTTGGGAGCAATTATACCCTAGGACCCGCGAAAATGGCACAAACAGCGACAAAATGTGATATTTTGACTGACAGCGAGATATGATCAATTTAAATTTTAGCGAAAAAAAGACCAAGTCCCGGACCCTACTAGTAAATCGATATCCGGGGCAACGAGATAGGGAAAACGGCATATGCAGTAACCCTATATCGCATACGTAGAATCTGTTTTCGAAATAAAAGTGGAGGTTTTTTCAATACGTTTTCGAGATAAACGTAGTTTTACTGTTGAAAATTCGATTTTTCGAGTGAAACACAATGAAGACGGGTTTTTGAACAAAGGGTCTAATTGAGTTATTTCTAGATCTCTCGAAGACGAGTAGTTTTCCTTTTTTTTTTTATTATTTCGCTGTACGATGAATATTCATTGAGTTATGGTCATTTTAATTGTAGATAACAAAAAATCGATAATTTGCATATTTGGTCAAACCAACGGGATGGACGTCCTCCTGACCTCCAAGGGTACTCATCAACCACGTTTCATCGAAATCGGAGACACAAAGTTTTTTCTAGTGGAAAAATCGGCCGATTTTCCTTCAAAATAACAAGATCCGTGGGCACTTTTGTAGTTCAGTCCCCTCAGCCCCTCGGGGGGGGGGGGGGGGGGGGGGGGAAACACCCCCGCCCCTATCCACCCTTCCTCTCTACTGACTATTCTTTTAGCCAAACTACTAGGATCATGCCTTATCCTTATAAAAAAAAAGGCTTAGGTAAACGCAGCTTAGGGGGTGGAGTCCGGGGGGTGGGGTCACGGCACTGAACTACAAAAGTTCCCTCATGGTTCTAATATCTCGTCCAGCTGTTATCTCATGGTTCTCCTATCTCGATACCGTTATTGCTATTTTTCTTTTCTAGAATCTTAATGATACTGCTGTTTTTTTTCGAATTCAGATTATTTTGGAAAGACTCATGATCACCGTTCGATTTGCGTTTCTACCTTGAATAGTTTCTAAATGACAGCGTTTTCCATTTTTCCAAAATTCGGGGGAAAGATCAGCCCTGATGTGTGTCTCTTATGCCTTTATGGTGATGATATTGCAGTGGTCATCTGGATGCCGTTCTGTGTGAGCAGTACAGAGAGGAGGAGAGGGTGGTGGTGAGTGGATCCAGTGACAAATGCATCAAGACATGGGACACAAGGACCAATATGAACATCAGAAGCATCCATAACGCCCATGATTCAGCTGTGAGTATGGAAGGGAATGAATCCCATTGGATTGGGAATGAGTGATGAGGTGTTCCTTGAGGTGACATGCATTCGAATGGATGATCATCGAATTTTGAGTGGATCTCTTGATAGAATGATCAAGATGTGGGATATTCGAACGGGGAAATTATTGAAGACGATTGATTGGAGGAGAGCAGAGGGACACACGGGAGTTGTCAGATGTCTACAGGTGAGATCAGTGGAGGGGGGGGGGGGGGGTGGGGGGAGATGGTCCATTCCCCCTTGATCTCTTGTCTCTTGAGGCTGATTCATGGCGTATAGTCTCATCGGCGGACGATCGAACAGTCAAAGTGTGGAATCTGGAGAGTGGAGAGAGACTATGCACATTGAGAGATCACACAGATGGAGTCACTTGTGTACAATTCAATGATGAGAGAATTGTATCCGGATCATTCGATAAGACTGTCAAGGTCTGGGATTTTAGTCTATGTTGATACTCTGAATGGCATTAATATATTCTCAATTATCATAATTCATTCCCAGATGAAGATTTTTTCACTTAATTATGAATACTATGAAGATCTGCTAAGTGAGAGCTTTAACCGTGATTCTAAATATTACTCGATTACGGATATCATCTTTCACTTTGCTAGTTATCTCTCTAATCCTGATTGTATATAAGACGATGTATAGATAATTCTCATTATTATTATTTGATTGATATTCCATTGTTCTACTTGCCATGCCGCCACTAATGTATGTTGGGAGTTGAATAAATAAACTATTGTTATGTACAATTCATTCTTTCGAATGACGTTATCCGTTTTTTTCGGATTTTATCTCTATTTTTATTTAGATACTCGCCTTAGGATTCTTTAATTATTTTAGATGCCTAAGAGAAAGGAGAAGAACGCGCAAGCTGCTGTAGAGAAGGCAGAGAGGAAGGAAAGGAGAAGGAAGGAAAGAGAAGAGAGGGAGGAAGAGGAGGAGGAGGAGAAGGAGGAAGGAGAAGAGGAAAAGGTCGGAGATGCTGCAGGTGGGTTGCACACCGTGTTTATACAGTATGGGCATGGTGTCTGACTGGCATGCCGACGCAGGCTGGTTCGACTCCCGCCCGCAGGTGATGTTTTGCAAGAGGTAGAGAAAGGTGTAATGGGCATGGTGTCTGACTGGCATGCCGACGCAGGCAGGTTCGCCTCCCGCCCGCAGGTGATGTTTTGCAAGAGGGGCATGGTGTCTTGCGTCAGTGCGCACGGGGTGAAGTACGTCGGGAAGGGAAGAATCGATAGTACATAATCCCTTCTCGGCACGGCGGGCAGAAAGGCGACCCGAGGGAGAAACCATGGCTAAAATTTGTCACAAAAAACGCGGGTTTTGGGGCTCCGCCCACTTTTTTATACAGCCACTAAACATAGTAACTTTTGCTGTTTAATTATAATTTCTTTTGCCCGGTCGTTGCTGCTCCCCTGGTTTTTGCTTTGATTCTTGTTTTATTTATTTGCATAGCGCTTTCACTGTTAGAATAGGTTTGCTTTGTTTGCTTATACGATCTTCAACAAGTGTTTATCCTGTTCATTGGGTTTAGAGAGGCTTGGGCACGGGTAATAACAACTGGTAATTCGAATAGTCTCGAGAGGGGAACACTTTGACCTAACAATTCTTGTTATAACGGTCTTTGTCATAATGCTTTGAATCATCTTTACTCGACTAAGCAGAGTGAAACAGTCACACTCGCTACTCATACATCTCAAGGTGTAAGAGATAATCCTAAATGAAAGCTGGTTCGACTACAATCGACAACCTGAGGGAAAGAGACAATCAATGAGTGAGTAGGAGAAGGGACTGGACCAATGAGCGAAATCTTGCATGAGACGAGACACAAGGGACAGTACGGCGGGGCATCTACATTCACTGTGAGGCGAGCTAACGAGACGCAGTTTGTTTCTTCCACTGGTTGTTCTCGTAGTCGTAGTACTTGGCGGGTCCGAGGAAATATTCCTGCAAGAATGACCCTCATTCATGTTAAATACGCATATGACCGTCCAATCGAGTAAATAACTCACCTTCTCGAGAACGAGCTGTCTCTGGACCTGAGCCTCCTTGTACTCATCCTGGAAGGTGGGCGGGATAGCGGAGTACACTGAAAATTATATTGATATATATGCTGAATAAAATATCAGAAAGTAAAAAAAAGAATAATGAACAAATTTTTACCGTAATTGTTCAGCAAAACAGCGTAGGTCGCGAGGGAAATGACGAGCGCGCCAGCGGCAACCATCACCTATAAAACATTTATTTCTTTCTAATAAGCGACATTTTAAGAGTTAAATTTGAAATGCACTTACCTTCCAGTATCCAGAGGGAGCCTCGAACTCGGCGAGAGTTTGGCGGAACGGTAAACTGGAAAGAAAACAGTACAGCTCAGCAGACGGAACAACTCGTTTGAACTAAGAACGTTAATGACACTTTGATAAAGCTGATGGGTTATAATAGATGCTAAGTAGAAAAGAGAATAGAACGTACGAAGCTTCTTGTCCTCAGCAGAGAGAGTCTTCCAGTCTCCCTTCTCCTTGAGACGGAGGGCTCCGCTCACATTGTCTTCCTTGCGGAATCTGATGGCGGGGTACCAGTAGTCGAGACGATCCTGGTATGCCTGCAAACACTTCGGTAATCTTCGCAAGCTTCTGATTAATGATGGAGCGATAGATACCGACCTCATCTCCAGTGGATCCGTATCCGACGACTTCTCTGCCGGCGGCCTTCTCTGGTCCCCACCAGTGCTCGATGTGGTGCCCGCTCTGGGCAGGCGCGAACGTCTGCAGAGATCGAGCGGACAGCTGACCCAATCGGGGGAAGAAAAGCGCACGAGAGCTCCGGCTCGTCATCGTCATCTAACTTGAACGTTTGTTTCCGGGGATGCCGGGGCATCTTCAAAGATCATTCGAAGAAAGAAGAACAAGACACGCAAAGCGAAGCGATGATAAAGGAAACAAATTACAATAAATCGAGAGAACACGGCAGAGAAGAAAAAATAAGGAGAAGACTACGAAGAATAGAGGAAACCATCAGAAAAGAGGTAGATAACTAAGTCAAGGCAAATACTGAGGCAATCAATGCCATTAGATGATGAAGGAAACAATTCAGTAAGTATATCAGAGAAGACGGCAATTAATAAGAGAGTAAATAAATTAGGTAAAGTAAAATATTTAGCTAGAAGGCTGCAGAGGGGAAAGTAGATCACTTACAATGGACAAGCATGTGCAAAACCGTTCAATATTTAAATTTTATACGTTCCCGCTCATTAGAGTTTTGAAAAATCAGGCAATTCAAAAAATTTGTTGCCTGATTCCCCTTACGGGTTGAATTTCCCGCTTCTTGCAGTGTGCTGAACTGAGTATCAATTCTTGCAATTTTCGCTGCGTGTCAATTTTCATTTTAGCCACGGTGTCCCGGTGTGGGTAGGATTTCTGCCCGCCGTGTTCTCGGTGGGATGAAGAGTGTGCAATGGCAGGTAGTGGTGGGAGTGCGGCTCCATCTGATGTAGAGGCAGAAGAGGAAGAGACTCCTTATCAATTCCCCTGTCGACTGGCCATGTACGATTTCAATCAATGCGATCCCAAGAGATGTTCGGGAAGGAGACTCGCCAGGTACGGTAGAGTGGAGGAGAGATGATTAGGGTAGTGATCCAGGGTTGGGATTTTGTTTTGTGTTTTTCACGATTGTGGACACAAAAAGTTTTGTTTTATTTTTGTGTGGATCTGAAACAAAACATTTCGTGAAAAATAATTCTTCCAGAAACGAAAAATCGTAAAATTTCATCAATTTTTATATAAAAATTTGTTCGCAGAAAAAAAATTGATCGAATTTTGGTCCGAGAATGATCAGTAAAATTCAGTATGTCCAAACCAGTCACAAAATTGCTTCCTCAAGTTCAAAATTCGAGAAATAAATACTGAAAAAAATTTGAAAATAGGTTGCAGCCTCAAACAAAATTTTGTGTTGTTATTTTGTGTTTTGTGTACAAAAAATTGTGTTTTTTGGGTGGACACAAATTTTGTGTCTGGAAAATGTTTTGTGTTCCAGCCCTGATGTGGATGTACTCTTATGTAGCTTGGTCTCTATTTCATTTCAGATTCGGTATGCTATCAGAGGTGAAATTGGGTGTTCGTTTCCCTGGCCTTGTGTTGTCTCCCACTGGAGTGGCTACTCTTTCCCCTCGAGATACTCCCTTCGTTCAACACAATGGATTGGGAGTAGTAGACTGCAGTTGGAAAGAAGTTGAGAGAACACCACTACATAGGGTCAGTATCTCATTCAGGTTATACGGGAAGAAGACATCCTATTATAGTATCTGTGATGTTCATTCTCTACTATACAGTACTCTATCTCTCCCTGATCAGGTTCGTGCCCCCGAGCACCGTCTCCTACCGTATCTCGTGGCTGCTAACTCAGTCAACTACGGTAGACCTTGCCATCTCAACTGTGCAGAGGCACTCGCGGCTGGGCTCCACATACTAGGATGGCCGGAAGCTGCTGAGGTATGGTAGGGATACGGTAGATCGAGATGATTTATATGAGACTAAAGTGGCTATATTTAGAAGTTGATGTCTCGATTCACATGGGGTCCTCACTTCATCGAATTGAATAGGGAACTGTTGGATGAATACGCCAAGTGTGGATCTGCTGATGAGGTGAGAGGTGAGAGAGAGAGAGAGAGAGAGGAGGTGATATTGTGAATGACCTACCAATGTAATTAGCATTCAGTTGATGAAGATATGAAGATGAGTTGAAGAAAATAATCTTTGAGGTGATTGCTACACAGAATAAGTACCTCGCCAAGATAGAAGAGGATTCTGAAAGGGAGAGAAATCGACCTATTGATCTACCTCCTTCTGAATCTGAAGAAGATGAGGAGGAAGAGGATTGAGGATGAGGAGTTCAACTCCTTTACTTGTTGTTTCTAAATGATCGCTTGAATCCTTATGATCTCGCATGTTTCACTCATCCATTTCCGTTCCTCTCTTTCTTCCCCAATCTCTTTACATTTCTATCATTGATATTTCTGTTTTCGTTACTCTTCCGAGTCATAATCCGTTTGTTGTTGTTGTTTTGAGGGAAAGTCCATTGGTAGATCAAACCTTTCCCAGCGCATGGAAATATGCTTTGATCTACCTGGATGAACCCATATTCAGAGAAATAATAAAGTATATTTCAGATTGGAGGGTTCTTGATTGGCAGAGGGTAACGATGGATGTCGAGATGAAGGAAGAAGAGAAGGAGGAGAAGTACGAAGAGGGATTCGGATTCGAGATGGCTGAGACACCAGTATGTTGCCATTCCTTTACGATTAAGAGAAAAACTTATTCCTTTTTCTAATGGACTTGAATCGAATTGTTATGGCTGAATGCTTGATCAGGAAGTTGAATGTCAATATGTGTGGGTTGATTTTGTGAAATTTTCTTTAAAAAAAATAATGAAAATTTGCAACAAAAAAAAGTGATGATGAGTTGATTTAAAATCTTTTCCCATTTTTCAAATTTGGCCAACATTTGTGAGTTGATGCGTAAATTTCTACCTACTTTTGCATCCCTGTGCTTGATGATCTCGTATCTCTTGCTCAAACTCGTTGCCATTAAGAGGAGGAGATGGATGAAGTAGTAATGTTGACTAGGAAGGATAGAGGGAAGCATGTGATGAAGGGAAAGCGGCCTACAGAGGGATTCGTACACTATCATTATGAGATTAATGTTTAAAGATAGGTGAAGAGGGAGTATTGAAAGAAAATAGTAAAATTTGAGATGAGTCAAGGGGCCGAGGCTCGTATCTTCCATTCTCTATATCTGGGAAAGCCAAGTGTCGTCAAGCAGAGGTGAGAAGATAGAGAGGAGAGAGGGAGTGATGGCATTCCCTCTGGCACATCACTACCGTATACCCCTTGTATTATCCAGTGGAATGATTGAATTCGAATTAAATTGCAGATTCGCAAAGAAGTACCGTCATTCTACACTTGATGAGCGTTTGAATAAGCATCGAGTGAGGGCAGAAGTCAAAGGAATCATGAAGGCAAAACAGGTATGCCAATATGGTAGCATTGAATCAGATTACAGACAGACCACATTGTGTCAATGAGAGAGAAAGAGAGATTCCCTCGTGAGGATTAAATTGAGTGACGGGAGTGGCCCTTGGGAAGGAGGAGAGGGAGGGGAAGGGGAGGATGAGGGGGTGGAAGGGACTACTCGCAAGGTGCCATACCTAATGGTGACTGGAGAGATGGATGATGGAGGGAGGAAGACTCCGCCCACAATCAGGGTGGAGTTGTCAAGTGACGAGGATTTAGAGATAAGGATAGTGAAGGAGAGGAAGAGATGGAGGAGGGAGGAGGGAGGAGGGAGAAGGGAGTCTTCTTGTTGAGATTGGACCAAGAAAGACCTCGTGAGAGAAGTATCTCATTCCATTTACATAGGATGGATATTTTAGCGCCCATTGGCTCTCTTAAAAAGCAGAATAATGTACAAGCAGGAGAAGAGTGGATTCATAGGGAAGTCATAGACTTCCCATTGGAGTCAGGGGTATGGCACTATGAAGGATGATAAGGTCATCCCATGGTGGTAAGATAGTCAATTCTGGTATGGTCCGTTCATTGCAGTAAGGAAGGACTGTTGAATATAGAATACTGCAATTTGTAGATTGATCTAACAGTCGAGATGGTGATATACCTGGGATTCTAGAGGTAGTCGAAGTGACGAGAGGGAGAAGTTATGTGTGAATAGGGATGGCAACTGCAATAGTTAGACTAATAGAGTGGAGAGGGGAATTAAATGGAGAGGTTGCTATGGAGCACCCTCTCACTTAATGAGGACATGGATACAAAAGATAATTGGAGAGTAGTAGGAGAGGGAGTGCTCATCATATTGATTGAAGGTGGGAGTGGAGACACCAGCCCTGTATATGGTGGATGGAGAGAGGAATGAGATAGTGATGGAGAGAGTGGAAGGATGTACTGCAAAGGAATGGATTGAGAAGACAAGGAAAGAGAAGAATGAACAAGAATTCAAAGTATGAGGGAGGGGGGGGGGGGGAGTGTCTCCAACCCATTCCTTGCAGGAGAGTCTCTCCTCATTCGGTGTACTTCTGGGAACGAATGTGGGCAAACTTCATGCAGCCAGTTAGTTTCCCCTAATTCTAGTCTATCATGAAGTGTGTGGGTGATTCTTTCCCTTTGTTGGGATGAATCTCCGTCTTTAGGTGTAGTGCACGGCGATCTGACCACATCGAATGTCCTTCTGAGGGATGGAGACCCTGCCAGAATAGTACTCATCGACTTCGGATTGAGCAGTCAGATGAAGGTATTCACCCCCCCCCCCCCTCCCCCCCCCCTCCCTCTCCCCCTCTCCCCCTCTCCCCCTCTCCCCCTCTCCCCCCCCCCTCCATATCAACCAATTATTGATTAATTGTAGATAACAGCAGAAGAGAAGGGGGTGGATCTGTATGTACTGGAACGAGCCATTGCATCCACTCACCACGATAGCCAAGATTTATTCTTGGCAATCCTCCAAGGATATGAGAAGAGTGCTGGGAATGGAGCTAAGGTCACCTTGGATTACCATTATCATTGATAATTTATCAATATTGTGTTATACATAGACTTTTACCCTGCTGTCTTACATTTGATTGTATCCTAGTTGAATAATCCATGGTTTCAAAAGGAGGATGAATATTACAAGACAAAAACCTGAACTGGTTAAGATGTAGAATGAATTAATGATGATGACATTACAGGGAGCATTGGAGAAGTTGGATGAAGTGAGATTGAGAGGAAGGAAGAGAGACATGATTGGATAAGGACGATGAAACAAATTTGTGAATATCGTTACTTATGTTACAATCGTTTGTTATTGTTATGTAGAAATGAAGCGCTTCCACTTGAATGGGGAGGGGGGTGTTGAATTTGGTTCGCATCCAACCTTGTATCTAATCGATCTGTAGAGAGAAGTCTTTTGAAATGATCCATTTATTGCAGATGGCAGGAGTGAAACGAGGAATGAGAGAAAGGAGGAGTGATGATGAGGGAGAAGAGAGAGAAGGAAGAGCAGATTATGATGAACCAGTTGAGAAAAAGAAGAAGACACAATCATCTCCCCCATCACAGCCACCGATCATCATCATCGGCAATTCCCCTCTAGAGACACACAAACTCTATTTCACTAAGGTATCACACAATTGATCTTTGATCTCTATTCCCTCCCTTTAGATCGAGGGTCTCCCTGCTCGATTCAACGAGAATGCCTTCAATCTGGATGAAATTCTCGACAGCATCAAGCCAGTTTCCTCCCTTCACTTCAATTTCATGATTGATACACGATGGGTGATGAGGTGAATGGGAAGGGAATCAATGGGAGTATCTCTTCCTTCTTCCAGTCAATATCCATCTCGATGTAGGAACACTCCCATGACCATTGTAGTGGGAGAGAAGATGGGAACTGGAGTGAGAGAGATAAGGAGTGAAGCTGAGAGTGAGGGATGGACCAATATCAATGGTAAGAGAGGGATGGATTGAGTGCCATCACCATGGTCTATTCAGTGCAAACTGCATCTCTCCCCATTCCCTTCGGTACTCATCACTCCAAATTGTCCATCTTCGAGGATGATGATATGACCATACACATATTAATCAGCACGGCTAATCTTCTACCTTGTAATGTTTCCATTTGATTGGAATTATTTGACTGCCGTATTCTGTCAGGAGATTGACTTAATATGTATTGAGGTGATTGGAAGGCGAAGACTCAGATGTTCTATTATATGAAGAGTGCAAAAGTGAATCGATTGGATATAAATGGAAGGAGAGTGGAGAAGGAAGTGCCCATTGTGATGGATCTGATTGAGTATCTAGGGAGATATCCGATAGAAGGAGTGAGTTGACCAAGTGAGATCATCTCCACTCCCTTTAATCTGTCCCCTTCTCTTCGCACCAGATGACCTACTGGAAGGATCGTCTCCGTGAGTCTTTTTTCGATTTCACTGTCAATCGGATAGTCTTTTCTGTTCCTGGTTACCACAAGGGAGAGGAGATGCACAAGGTTCGCTCGCCCTTCTCTTCTCTCTCGATCGCATTCATTTGTCAGGTTGGCCACAAGTCTGTTCGCAATATTCTGAGGGAGTCTCGGGCGACTGATCAGGTTAGTCATTTGAACCTTGGACTAATTTTGATTGTATGTGATTGAGAATGCTCGTAAGACGTTGATCTGTCAGTCTTCGTCAATTGGATCCCTTGGAGGAACAGCCGGGGGATGGTTGGGAGGGGAATTCACTCTGAGTATGAGAGGAGGAAGAGATACTACTGCAACTCAATGCTGGATGATATATCCTACCAAGAGTGATGTGATGGAGAGTGTAGGTGGAAAGCTGTCAGTTTTTCTTTTTCCATTTATTTCGTGCTTCGCGCACAATAACTTATTCAGGTATGTAGTCGATTGAAAATTGGTGTATTAAGGAGCGGCGGGAGTCTTCCATACTCAAAGGGAACGGCTGAGAAGCAAGAGTGGCTACTCAAGAATATGTGTAGATGGAGAGCTGATAATTGGGGAAGAAGCAGGATTATGCCCCATGTCAAGGTATTGAGGGGGAGGGAAGAGGGGGACAGGGGGAGGGAGAGGGAGGGGAGGGGAGGGGGGGAGGGAGAGGGAAGGGGAGGGGAGGGGGGATGGGGGTAGAGCGGAATGAGTTATCGGATTTTTTGCAGTCCTATCTACAAGCCGATCCGAACACCCGACGCTTCGACTGGCAGGTACGTCCATGATATTGCCTTGATTCTGGACACCGATTGAATGTGTGAGATGGATTGAGTAACTGGTATTATTGTAGATCGTGACGAGTGCCAATCTGAGTAAGGCTGCATGGGGGACACTCCAGAAGAATGGAGGACAGTTGATGGTGAGTCACGATGGAATAGAAGGGGGAGGGGGGAAGTTGAGAGACATGAGAGGAGTGGGGTTGCATGACTGATATGATGTCAAGTGAACGGATACTTGGAGTCATTTTGTAGCTGGTTTTTCTTGTGGTTCTGCCTGTCTTTTGTTCCCCCTGTTTTGTTGTGCCTTTTCAAATTGACTCCATCGTCTTTATCTCTCGATCCTTCATTACTCTATCTCTCTTCAGTCAACTCTTCTTTCTCTTCCTTTTCTTTTTTCCATGGGGTCATTCATTGCGAAAGATTATTTCCTTATTCATTTTAATTTTTTTTCTTTGAAAGATGTTATTGAGTGCTTGGAGAGATTAGAATATATCCATATAAACGAATTTTGCAGATTCGTTCATTCGAGATAGGAGTGCTCATAATGGATCCACATTGTATTCGTGTTCCCTTCGATTATCCTCTCGCTCGATACAAAGGTGGAGATCGACCATGGTACATTGAGGACTTAGATGATGATGATCAATAAATAGTATTCAAGATTATCACTTATTCTTAGTCTTTCTCCTTACTTTTATAATCAATTTTGCTAGTTTGAAAATTCACCCTGTGCTCTTGATAAGAAGGAGCAGATTCATCTGATCTCATACCGAATCCATTAATTGTTTATTCACACCGAGGTATACAATCGTTATTCCTGTCTTATTGTTCAGTTTTAAGTTTTCATAATTGTACCGAGCATAAAGAGTACTAACTACATGTTGTTCATTCGATTCGATGTATGCCTGTTCGGTTCGAGACCGTTTCGATACCTCCATCCCCACTCAAATCCAAACTCGATGGTCAATTCAGATGACATCTCCTCCTTCTCCAACTCGTCTCCTCTCATACGGTAGTGTGGTATTAGATCAAGACGACTTTGATCTACTTCTGGACGGTCAATGGCTCAACGATCGATTGATCACCTTCGCAACTGAGTATCTCATGGACCAGTTGAATGCTGACGAAAGGGAGAAGGTGAGTCTATTCTTGTACCACTGGGAACAGAGGTCACACGTCCTCCCCTATGGCTAAAAGGTAGTGATCTAGACTAGAAGACAGTATCTTGAGGGTTCAATTTTCTCTGAGTGAATGTGCAAAAGGACAATGAAGAGAACGTGCCTCTGATGGAATCGGTTTCCGTGCTTGGATCTCGAATGCTCTGAATATCTCGGTAGTCAGAGGAGATAAGAGAGACGAGCTTGAAGAATACATGGCACAGGGGCCATCTGAGTCCATCCTTTTGGTGTCGCCTGGAATGAGATCAGACTGATTGATCATACATTTTTGGTAGCCTCAACGAAAGCATTCAACTCGCCAAATCGATATTTGGACGTTAAGAGGACTCACTAGATAGGGGGTGTTTCATGGTCCGCTAAACAATGCGCATCTTTTGAGACTAATCACGAACCTCTAGCTCGTCATTTCAGAAATTCAAAAATGTTCGAAATTTTCATATAAGGGAAAAAATCTATACTTAGATGTCTATAGGAGTCACACAATAGGGGGTAATCCGTAATCAGCACATCCTTGCGCAACTATTAAGCCTACTCCGGAGTCTATAGGCAAATATTTTTGAAAATATGTTCACCGTAAATCATTTACGGCAGCAAAATGTATGTGATTGACACTGTCTGCTCTGGTATTGCTTTCCTAGTAGGTACCGAGTAACAAACTGAGCGATCTAGCTCCTCAGAACCCCTAGTAGGTACCGAGTACATCTCCCTAGTAGGTACCGAGTCGCCTGGCAAATGGGGTGATCTATATCCCGTCGTGTGTAGAGAGCACAGCCTCTATTGATGCCCATATTTTCCTCTCTCATCAAGTTCCGGAATCTCATTGTTTTACCGCGACCACGTCCCGAGAAGTGACAGCACGCATTTTGAATGTTCATCCTGGAGAGGAATTTTGATCCGTTATCCCACGATGAAAAGTTCTTGTATGGGTATGGTGCCAACACGAGACGTCAAGGTACAACTTGTATCTACAATATAAAAAAAAAACCGAAATGCGCTTCCCTAGTACGGCACGCCTCTCACCTAGTAGGTACCGAGCAGGGCTGTGCATTTCTCGTTTTTCTCGATTTCTCAACTTTTTTCGAGAAAATTTTTCGACGAGAAATGTCTCGAATTTTTTTTTTCGAGAAATCGAGAAAAAAATAAACTGTTAAAAGCTCAAAGAAAGGATCAAAATTTGACATTCTGTCGTTTCGGAAATAAAAAAATTTGGGCGAAATTTACACTGGACAGCTGAAAATCAGAACTTGATTCATGCAAACAAAAATAATTTAGACTTTAGCATAAAAAGTTCCATAAAAACCCTTAAAATGATAGTAAACACTGTAAAAGTTATACCGCAAAAATTTCTCGAAATATATTTTCGAGAAATTATTTCTCGCACAGCCCTGGTACCGAGTCTCTCACCGAATAGGTACCCAGTACTGCTCGACTCCCTAGTAGGTACCGAGTACAATTCCTAGTTGCCACCTAGCTCGTCACCTACTAGGAATTTTACTCGGTACCTACTAGGAAAGCAATACCAGAGTGGGTGTGGGTTGAAAGACGGATGGGCTTGTTTGAGATGGAATTGGTGTGTGCCTCTACATGCGAGATGCTCAAGTTCTCTCCTGAATTCACTTCATGGCTGGCTGATTATCGATCGAGATCCCTTGTCTTCTTCGTTGTCAATGACAATCGAGATCCCACTCGACCAGGAGGAGGAACACACTGGTCATTCCCCCCCCCCCCCCTTCCCCCCTCTCCTCCCTCTGATGATGGATGCCCAGGTCTCTTCTGATCTACGAGAAGGATCGCAATCGTTTCTCTTATCTAGACTCTTTGTATAATCCAGCACGGGCTGAAGCAGAAGTGGTGAGTGGGAGTGATTCCTCCCCCCCCCCCCCCCCCCTCTCCCCTCCATTCCTCTACTCTCCTCCTTTCAGATAATGGAAGCCGCTGCTCGTCATCTCTGTCCCCCTGGCACCAAACCCAAGTTACACACAGTGACGTGTCCCAAGCAGGAGAATACTCACGATTGTGGAGTCATGGTCATCGAGTTTGTACGATTCATGCTCCAGGTGAGGAGAGAGGGAGGGGGGGTGTTGGATACGGTAGGAGGAAGGACGGACGAGACAGTAGAGGTACGGTGGGAGGAGGAGGAATTGAATGATGCATTTGAGCATGGCCGGAAGACAGCAGCGAAGGCACTCGAGATGTTGGCAGTGACGAGGATGGATGGAGCATATATGAGGTGAGAGGAGGGAGGGGGGAGGGGTCATTGATGATGACTCGTGAGAGCTAAGCAATTAATCTCGTGAGGCTGTTTTTTGCAATAAATATTCTTATTCTCGCTTGGACTATTTCGAAATTTCAGAGAATGTCGCACTAATTGGCGCACGATAATCTGTGATCTGAAGAAGAGAGAAGAGATACGGATGAAGAATAATGGAGAGTAGAGTAAAGTAGAGTAGAGACTCTCCTCGTCTCTCTTCTTGTGACTATAGTACTGATCTCTGATCTTTCCATTTCAATGTCTCGTGATACACTAATAGAAACTGCTTGTAATATCAATAGGGCGAATAAGCGAGTCAAACGAGCAAATTAAGATTCTTTCCCATTGAATCTGAATGATGTGCGAAGTATTGAATAATTCATGTTGTAGAAATCTCACCAATGCTAGTCATAACATCCACTGATCTCATTCCGTAAATGATAAAGTATTATCTATATCTATTATTTATTATTGTATTTTGGTGGTTCGAATCCATTTTATATACGTGAGAAGAGTGAGCCTTAATTGGATGGTTGAAATGTGATTGCAGATGCTAACTCCCACCTTCTCTATAGACCAGGATGATAACTTGCTCACTATTACAATCGAGGCCAAATACGCCAATGTGGGAGAGACCGAGATCGAGTGAGTTGTCATTGAACTACACTCTAATAACTGTCTACGGAGGGTACAAGAATGAATGTTGAGATACTCTGATCTGGACTTTGTCTTCTCCTCTTCTCCTTACTTCCTTCGTCTTCATCTGCCTTCCCCTGTGATTGAAGATGAGACTGGATCGGCCAAGTATGATAGTGATAGAGGTCAGTCGAGAAGGGGAAGGGATACTGTAGAAGGAAGAGATGAGAGGAGACCATTCAAGGCGCATTCGTAGTCACCGTCCCCAAGAAGAACAAGGGACAACGCTTCGAGGGACTTGATATGATCACACAGGTAATTCATTCAAAAGTGTTTGTTCTTCTTTATTAAGAAAGGCTAGATTTGTAATAAATAATATTTTTAGTTGCTACGACCTCAGAAAGCATCAGCCCGTCCCCTCGTTGAGGAGATTGGAGTGGAGGAGGGAGAAGGAGGAAGTGATGAAGAGGAAGATCAACTGGATACTGTGGGAGGTGAGGGTGGAAGATCATTCACGCTCATTTCCATATCTATGAGGAGGAGAAAACAAATATTAAATATAATGTTTATGTGTTAAGATGAACTTCTGTTGGATCAGACTGCTCATGAGGGGAAGGAAGAGAGTGCATTGGATGAAGAGAGCAAGGAATATGGATATGGATTCGGATGGAGAAGAAGAGGAGTACTCGAGAGATTGAAGGTAGTAGAGAGTAGAGCGGGAAGGGATCTCAATGGAAGATGTGACTATTTCAGGATGAAATCGGGAAGCTCATCGATATAGATGATGCAGAGAATACGAAGATTGATGAGAGGAAGATTAAGAGTGCATTGAGAGATCGGAAGAAATTCAATGGAGAACACTATCTGTGAGTTGGAGAAGGAAAAGAAAGGAGGAAAAGGTTGGAGATGGATTCATCCAATGAATGAATCAATCAATGAATCAATCAATCAATCAATCTGCACTAAGCTCATTTGTAGTGCGGACACATTCGATCCAGATGATATGCTGGACGAGATTCTGAGATGGAAAATGGAGAAGAATGAGAAGAGTGAGATCACTCAAGAGGATAAAGAGAGAATGAAGGAACTACCCAATAAGAAGCTACCTGTGTCAGTTCTTTCAATATAATTTTGTTGGAATGTGAAGTGAGTGATAGTAGATCTGCTGATTGTTTCAGTCTGACTTCAGAGGAGACATACGCAGTCTCCCTCTCTCTCGTCGATATTCTATTCGCTTATGCATATGACCAACGAGTCAATATGGGTGGGTTACAGTAATCTTCCAATGGCCTACGGTATCTTGTCAGGGGATTCATCAGTGGAGTCATCATGGACATACAATACCCTCTCTCCATCTCTTTCTTCTCTCACTCGATGGAGGAATGTGAAAGAGGGAGTGCAAGCTGCGACTAGAAGAGCTGTCGTCTATCCACTATACAGGTACTACCTTGTTTTTGTATTTATTCATGCAAATAATTATATGTTGGAGTTCTCAATATTGTTTTCAGAAATTGGACCCTGGTCGAGAAAGTATTCGACGATCTTAAGGAAATTCTTAAAAGAGGTAGTTGTTCGTCTATTAAATGGCCTTGACTCTACTAGATTAATCGTCTATCATCTCCTGGATGGATGAATAATGAGGTTGGTCATCAGGTCGTTCGTCCATCGTCCATTGTCTGTGTGTGATGCATCATGGATTGGCAATTGGAGGGGACTTCCGATATCTCCTCAATGAATTGATCCTCACTGATCTCCTTGTATGGGTTCAATCGGTGGATGGAGGAGTATTGGAGAGACTAGAGAAGGAAATTAGAGAGATTAAGGTACCAAAATTCTCTTCTACAATATGGAAAGTATTATTTCTAATCTGAATACAATGGAAATATTTTTTATTCTTGTAGCTGACTAAATCGAGTACTGGATTGGATTTGGATACTCTGGAAATGGGAGCGAAATTATCAATGATGAGAATGAATGGAGAAGGGAGAGAAGCTGATTCGGATGATGAATAGAAGAGAAGAGAGAGTAGAATCCGACTTATGGCCAATCAAGTGAATCATTCCTTCTTTGAATCGTCCACTATTGTTGTTCGATTTGTTACGTTATTGTTGAATTTTTGATTAAATATGGAGTACACTTACTTTGATAGTCACTCTATTACACTCAATTAGAGTCCTGGTTAGATTGTTAATCGGCTCAAGTTCGTTGTTGTTCTCCTTCGTTGATAAAGTTGTTTCGATTAACTCTCTCTCAATTCTCTTAGTTCTGACGATAATGGAGTCAATCGGCTCTTTCTCATATCTGAATCACGTGAATTGATGTCCGAGTAACTACTATTTGCAGGTGAGATCACGGCCAGTGAGGGTGATCTCTGATCTCTGATCTTTGATCTCTTGATGTCTAAGCAATTGTACAAGAGATACCTTCGACTGGTGACACAATGGCCGAAGGACCAATACAAGAGCCCCAACAGAGATCTGGCTGTGTATCTGGGAAAGCAGGTAGGAATGAAAGTAGAATGATTGAGAAGGGTATGTGAGCTGATTATCTAGATAATGGGGTGCATGATGATGGATGTAGATAGTGAGATGCCCCATTGTAGGTGGAAGTGGCCTTCGCCAAGGATACAACCCCTCTCAATGCTGCTCTCTGTGAGAAGAAACTCAATTGTGAGCCCCCTTCGATCTCCCTTTATTACACCTTTCTTTTTTTTCTTTCGACCTTTTGTGAATGCAGCTGATGCAATAGGAATGATCTGAATGGTGAGAAGGAGAGAAAGAGAGAGGAGAGAGAGGAAATGCTCTGTAGGTTCATGTAAATAGTCAACTAATAATCAGGATACACTTGCTCTCTTTAGTCTGTAGTTTATGTTTTCCACATAGGAAAGAGCCGATAAGAATGAACATGCGGTCTCTTTCCCTCCCCTTCCCTCTCTTTCTCCCTCTCGCTCACCCTCGCTTCCTTTTTATGTCTCCTTTTGATGTGGTGTTCCTCGATTGCTCTTTCTCTATCTCATCCCCCCCCTTCTCCCTCTCCTTCCCTCTTCTCCCTCCAATCATGAATCACTCGAGTGTATTATCCCTCTCGTCCTATTGCTTACCTTTGTCTCCTTGATTGTGATTGAATCATTCTTCTTCTTCCATTTCAGCCCTCGAACAGATTCTCTCTAACAAATGGGGCGATGCCTACCCTCACAACTACAAGTAAGTACTTTTCTTATTTATTCCAGCTTGATACGTCACAATATGTCTCAATTTAAACCTGAGTTTTCTCTACGTCTTCATATTCCCTTTCTGGTTGTTTAGATCAGGATCATTCGGATTGACTCTTGACCAAGTGGCTCAATTGACGTCAGAATCATCTCGGAAACAACTTGGATTGGCCCCTAAGAAGAGTCTCGTCAAGTCAATCTTCTCATTCCTTCCCAGTAAGAGTACCTAGGATCATTCTCATGAGTTACTTAGGAGACCTTCCCTTCCAAGAGGGTTCGTCGCCGTAGAAATACTAGATTTATTTCCGAGTGTTGTACATAACAGTTGTTATGAGAGGTGAGATAGAAGGGGGAATTGAGAGAGGGGAGAACGAAGAGAATAACTCAGGCAGTTTGTTGTTGATCTATCCATTTTTTCTAGACTTCGTTCCTTTTTCCTGTCCTGTCCTCTCGCTCACTTTATTCACGAGTATTTTTTCTTTCTAACATTATTCTTGAATTATGAATATCGCGAATAAAGTGAGTTCGATCTAAGCTGTGTTTCCTTCTCACTTGAGTCGTTTGATTCGACGTCCCTATTTGATCTTTGATCTCTCTCCCTTCCTCCCTCCATTGTGTGCTTGCAGCGAGAAGAGAGTCGATCCGTGGGTATTGGACTCTCTCCTCTCATTCTCTTCTCTCTTCCCGCATGGGAGCGGTCATTGCTGTCATCAGAGGCTGCAGTACGGGAGAGACGAGAGAAGAGGCAGGAGGGACCCAAGGAGGGACAGAAGGACAGGAACAGAGACCTCCTGATCCAGGTGGAGGTCACATCAGATTCATTATTGTAAAGGATGGATTAGACGTGACCTTATCGGACGGAACGGCCGGGTTGCACCCTTGAAAGTGCAACCCGACCGTTCCGTCGGATAAGTATTGGACGGAACGGCCGGGTTGCACTTTCAACTATTTATCATAGAAAAACTCTAACTTAGCCAAATTTGACGAAACTTCAATAATGTTCAGGGTGTATTTTCATGATTATTTCTGCTCATCGATATACCAAAGTTTTGTCGAATCTTTCTCATTGTATGTTCTCCTTCTATGTAGTCAGATGCACCCCGTTCACAATGTTTTTTTTATGAATAAGAAGACCTAAACAACACATTTCGCAGCGTGATTATTGCTCAATTGAGCTGTATATTCACCAATCCAAGTGGTTAGGCTTCCCATTTCAGTGACTGGGCTCCCCATCCCGGAGGTTAGGTTACCCATCTCAGTTCCTGAGCCGGATTTACCTAAGCCTTAGCCTAAGCAACCTGGAAATAAGCGAAATTTATCACTCTTTTCAGTTTCCGTCATTTTAGAATGAGCCTCCAGCGCCATTTAACGAAAACTTAACGAAACCGACAACTTTCAACTGCCAGTAATTGATTCTCCATCGGAATAGGGATTCGAGGTAGCGCTTATGAGAGCTCAATGACTAAACGTAGCTACATTGTTCAGGGTAACCCAAAAATATGAAGAAAGAGCGCGAGAGAAAACATTCGATTGATTTCGTAATAGCAGTTGTTTACGTTTGAATTTGAGCATACTGTAGTTCGGCGGGTCAGATTTTCGAAGGTGCAACCCGGCCGTTCCGTCGGTTACGGACCGGTGGTGGTTGGATGTTTCGGACCTTAGGCTAATATATAATCTACTGCTCCATGATTCGCTAAACTTGAGCTCAGAAAAATTGTATGTGAATGTGTGAATTGCAGCGTCGATGTATCGATCGTCAGAGATGGAAGAAAGAGGAGAGAATGGGAAGGAAGCATTTAAGAAGGCTGCGGAGGCCAAAGTGGCTGTGATGTACACTCAATCCAAGGCTGATTCACTCCCTGCGGTGAGTTATTAGAGGAGAGAAAGAGGAGGGAGTCATCCATCGAATGGAAACGATGACTAGGATATGGTGGATGTCAGAGACCCAAATCGGACGCATGGTTCGCATTCTATCGAGCTCACAATACAAGAAAAGCAGCCATTTGCTATCTGGAAGAGAATGAAGAAGAAAAGAAAAGAGTGCCTGAGGGAAGAAGGGATGAAAAGATGAAGTGTCGATTGATTGCAGATCACTTCCATTCTGCATGAAGCAGGAGTGAATGAGATGGAGGAGATTCTAGTGAAGGAATCTGCAGTAAAGGAAATGGAGAAATACACTGGATTGAAGGGAATGCCCATGGTGTTCGTGAAGGTGATGATGGGGGAGGGGGGAGGGGGGAAAGGGGAGGGGAAGGGGTGAAAAGCCCAGATTAGAACGGGATGCCATGAAGAATGGACAGTGGGGATTGAGTCCCCGAACAACTTTTTGTTTGCATTTTTATCTGATGTAATAGAGCCAGAGAATGAAGTAGACCAATTGTTAGATGAATGATATGGATGGAATGGAAGTGATTGGAGGGATGCCCCGTGGGAGATGAGATGACCCTTCGTCGAGTGGCTGAGGGAGGCATACTGACTGAATGGATCAAGGATCATCAATATGATCTAGTGGTCATCGGAGGAGGATCTGGAGGATTGGCTGCTGCCAAGGAGGCTGCAGTGTGAGGAGGGAGGAGGAGGGGAGGAGGGGAGGAGGGGAGGAGGTCCATATATTCATTAGAATAATGAAGCAGATACATATGTCCGATTGTTCCAAAATTCAACAGTAACTTGACTAATGATGGAGCGTTTGAATCTTCTCCTTTTAGTCTGGGATGGAAGGTTGCGTGTCTTGACTACGTGAAGCCCTCCCCACTCGGAACTACCTGGGGACTGGGAGGAACATGCGTCAATGTATGTCCATTCTCTATTCATTCCCCCCCCCCCCCTCTACCGTACTCTATCTTCAGGTCGGATGTATCCCTAAGAAGCTGATGCATCAGGTGAGACTCTCTTGATCCCCTTGATTACCTTGATGATTTTTGATCGTTCCTTGTAACTCTCACTGTTCCCATTCAGAGTGCCCTTCTCGGTCATTCGATCAACGATGCTCGTTCCTTTGGATGGAAGTTGCCTCCCAAGTCAGAGATAACTCATGATTGGAAGACACTCAAACAGAATGTACAAGATCATATCGCTTCTCTCAATTGGGGATATCGAGTACAACTGAGAGAGAAAACGGTCAGTCGAGAGGGAAAATAAAGGGAGGAGGGAAGGGGGGGGGGGAGACAGACTGATGAGGATACTGTAGGTGACGTATGTGAATGGATATGGAGTCTTCACGGGGACACATGAGATATCGGCCACTGACAAGAAGGGAAAGGTGAGTAGAAAGAGATTAGAAGAGAAGGAAGAGAAGGGAGAGAAGGAAGAGAAGGAAGAGAAGGAAGAGAAGGAAGAGAAGGAAGAGAAGGAAGAGAAAGGAGATGGAATTGTATTGAGGTGACCAAACTGACGGCTGATCGATTCCTTGTGGCCACTGGTCTCCGTCCCAAATATCCAGATATCCCCGGAGCCAAGGAATTATGTGTGACCAGTGATGATCTATTCGCCCTTCCCTACTCTCCTGGTGAGCTTATTGAATGGATTGAATGGACTGAGATATTAAATGGATTGATTATCAGGGAAGACTCTTTGTGTGGGTGCATCGTATGTCTCTCTCGAGTGTGCTGGTTTTCTCAAGGGATTGGGATATGATGTCACTGTGAGTTACTAGTAGTATGAATAGTTTGATTAAGAGAGATTGGAGGGAATAAATGAAAGTGAGAAGGTGTTTGATGGGATTGCTCCCTTGAAGGTCATGGTCCGTTCTATTCTTCTCCGAGGATTCGATCAAGATATGGCAGAGAGAATCAGAAAGCAGATGACCGATGATGGAATGAAGTTTGTGAGGTGAGGAGAGGGGGGAGGAGGGGGGGGAGGGGAGATGGGGATGGACTGGGATGAATGACCACTCATTCAGTTCGATTCCTACTCGAGTGGAGGAATTGGAGCCGACGACGAAGGAGAAAGCAGGGAGACTCAAGGTTTATTTCAATGTGAAGAAGGAAGATGGAAGTGAAGAAGAGACGAGTGAAGAATTCAATACCGTATGTCCCTTAACAATCTGTTTATTTTGCTTGTTGTGATTATGAAGTACTTCTTAGTTACCTTTTTCAATGTTCTCTCCTTGATGGAAGTGTATTGAGGTGCTCATTGCTATTGGTCGAGATGCCGTTACTGCTGATCTGGGATTGAATCTACCAGGAGTCAGAGTGGATAAGAATGGAAAGGTGAGATGGAGAGATGGAGAGATGGATGGCATGGCTAGGACGCATATTAGTCCCCCAGTTTTTTTCACTCGTGGGTAGGGTCAATCTATTGTTCCCCCCTCCCCCCCCCCCCCCCCCCCCTCTCTCTCTCTCTCTCTCGTCTATCGTATTCTTTGTTCAGATCGTTGGTCGTCGAACGGAGCAATCGTTCTCGTGTCCTTATGTATATGCAGTGGGAGATGTCCTCTCTGGCTGTGCTGAACTCACCCCAGTGGCCATCCATGCAGGAAGAGCCCTTATGAGGAGATTGAAGGGCAAGATGGAACTGGTGAGTCGAAGGGGAGGGGGGAGGAAATGGAATGGGAGGGATAGTGGGAGTGATTGCAGACTGACTACGATGCCATTCCCACTACGGTATTCACCCCACTCGAGTATGGAAGCTGTGGATTGAGTGAGGAGGTCTGTTGGGATGGATTCCCATTCCCTTTATCTCAATTTCTCGAATGAATATATAAGTGAATTTTTATATAATATATTCAATTGATCACTATGTTCTATGTTGATGTTCTATGATCTAGGACTAGTTTGATATGATGATGTGTCCACTCCTTTTGTTCATCTCAGGCTGCGATTGCTCGATTGGGGAAGGAAGATGTGATTGTGTACCAAGCAGTCTTCTATCCCCTGGAGTATACTGTACCAGAGAGGAAGGAGAAGGACCATTGCTATCTCAAACTCATCTGCAGAGCCAGTGACAATGTGAGACACTCTTATTCCAATTATGAGATGCATTGAAATATGAATATTGATGGCGAGGTTGTTTCCCTATAATGTCCATTTATGTCTTGTTAATCAGGATCGAATCCTTGGTTTCCACATTCTTTGTCCCAACGCGGGTGAAGTGACGCAGGGATTCGGAATCGCCCTCAAACTAAATGCGAAGAAGGAAGACTTCGATACTCTCATTGGAATCCACCCCACGGTGGCCGAGGTACGCATTGGTCTTTGATCTTTAGAGTGCACTTAGATGGTATTCATTCTTTCGAACTTATTGTGGAAAGTGTTTCATCGTTGATCGTCTCTTGTTTCAGAACTTCACAACTCTAAATCTCGTGAAGAAAGAGGGAGAAGGAGAGTTGAAGGCGTCGGGTTGCTGAGGTTAAAGAGGGTTCCAGTATAGGGAGAGAACACGAGTACGGTAGTCCAATCAATTGATGGTATCTACCGTATCTTGGTGTCTTTCTCCCAACTGGAACCGTAGGTGGAAGTGGATGGAGTCTCAATATGACGAGTCTTGACTAAACCCGAGAGGGCATCTCTACTCTGATGGAGTCTCTGTCTCTTCTATCGCCCTTCTCCCTTTCTTATCCTACGATGACGAAGGATTACTTCTGATGGAGATGATAGAGAGACGCCTCACCATTATGTACCATTGTCCCAGATATCAACCATCTCCCCCTCCCCCCCCCCCCTTCCCCCCCCCTTTCCTCTCCCGTTCTTGTCCCTTTCGACTACGAAGCTATCACCCTTCCTCTCTATATCCCATATCACCATTCCAGTATCGTATGTATGATAAATCCTAATCACTGAAACAATTGATACGAGTTATTTATGCTTAGAATACGAGAAACGAAGAATAGTTTGGCCAGAAAGCATAGAATAAAGTGAAAGGAAGTAGTCATCAAGACCTAGATCGGCATCATAAGTGGGGATTAAACGAACATTACATACAAAAATAGTGAGTAGTGAGTATGAATGGGATGATTACTGCGGGCCCTTGGATCCAGGAACAGGAAGGGGGACACCTCCCGGTCCAACGGGACCACCCTTCTTCGACATAAGGTAACGATGGATATGGGGGATGACTCCTCCTCCAGCGATCGTAGCCTTGATCAGAGTGTCCAGCTCTTCATCTCCACGAATTGCGAGATGGAAGTTATGTACAGTACCACTTTGTTAGATCTCGTCTCAGAAGCGAAGAATCGACCGAAGAGAAGTCATGAAAGGGATTAGAAATCAATAATCAGACAGATCAAATCTACCAGTCTGAAAGGTGACGAATGTGACAGCTCCCGAGACTACTGTAATCCACACGAGTCTTCTCCATAACTCCTGCTCTCATTCATTCAGATTAGTCGACAGATGGTCTTCCCTATCATCCACACAAATCTCACCTTCTCTAATCTCAGCTTGACCACACCACTAAGTGTAGTATTCTCCTGAAGATCTCTCCACACCCTAGCAGGCGCGTCCATTCTCGCTAGACTGAACCCCTCCCTCATCCCTTCCTTTGCCATGACCCTTCAATTATCCCGCCAACCAAACAACCATTCCTTGAGATCATTTATATTATCCAGCGTATAGTCAGAATACAAACCAAAAATTGTGTTAAACACACAGAATGAAAGCATGGAATAAAGTGAAAGGAAGTAGTCATCAAGACCTAGGTCGGCGTCATAAGTGGGGATTAAACGAACATTACATACAAAAATAGTGAGTAGTGAGTATGAATGGGATAATTACTGCGGGCCCTTGGATCCAGGAACAGGAAGGGGGACACCTCCCGGTCCAACGGGACCACCCTTCTTCGACATAAGGTAACGATGGATATGGGGGATGACTCCTACTCCAGCGATCGTAGCCTTGATCAGAGTGTCCAGCTCTTCATCTCCACGAATTGCGAGATGGAAGTTATGTACAGTACCACTTTGTTAGATCTCGTCTCAGAAGCGAAGAATCGACCGAAGAAAAGTCATGAAAGGGATTAGAAATCAATAATCAGACAGATCAAATCTACCAGTCTGAAAGGTGACGAATGTGACAGCTCCCGAGACTACTGTAATCCACACGAGTCTTCTCCATAACTCCTGCTCTCATTCATTCAGATTAGTCGACAGATGGTCTTCCCTATCATCCACACAAATCTCACCTTCTCTAATCTCAGCTTGAGATATCTCAAGTGAGTGTGTGTCAAAAACAGCATTATCCCAAGAGATCACTATTTACAAGTCCGATAATGCGTTGATATCTTTTTCATCTGTCAGATGTACATTGTAGAAGGATAATAGTGTGCATCATTTATCGATTGTCTTCCCTCCCCGCCCTCTATTCTTCTTCTTCTTTTACTTCGCCTTGGCGAGTTCGAACGAGAAATCGACGGCCACATGCAATTCCTTCGATGGATCCACTACCATGTCAGAGAGACGCCAATTGGGAAGATTGTCGTAGTGAAGAGTCTCAATGAAGATACGGTAGCATACAGTACTCAATTAAGACTGTTCGTAGAGTACTATATGAGGGGTAATGTAGCGTACGGTGGCATACAGTGGTAGTCTACCGTATGCTACAGTACCCTTCCTAGCCTGTATCTCGTACCGTATTGGGGCGAGCCAAATGGGGGTTCTCCGATAGCAGATAGACGTCGGGAGTCGTGCCCTCGGCACTGTAATCAACGTCGTTACCATAGTTCATTGTAACTACCGTGCTATCCTCATCAAAGCTACAATACTCTACCCATATTCTTCCCTTAAAGTCTACTCCGTTCCTTAGGTACCATACTCGAGCTGGCGAATGACTTGGTTGACGATTTCTCGAAGCGTCGCGTTCAGGCTGTGCTCGTCACTACAATCGATATTTGGAACTGTCGATTGGATACGGTAGTGGGCGAGTACTGTAGACACCTACCGGAAGTGCATGCGTACGATGTTACCGCTGCGACGAATCTGAGCGATGGCACGAGCGACCACCTGAGAGATCAAAGATCAAATATCGGATAGAGATCAAAGATCAAATATGAACCTTGCCGCTCTTTCTTTCGGCAGCGTCGGCTCCAGTGATAGAGATGTACTGAGGCTCAGGTTCCTTCGACGCCTCAAAGATCAGATTTGAGAGATCAAGGATAAGTGATCTACCCACCCTCGGACTCAGCACGGGCACTGAAGAGGAGCGAGAGCTGCGATGCGACTCTGAGATACGGTAGATGATGATGGGTACGGTAGGGAGAAGGATCCTGTATAGTGAGTACGGTAACTATGGTAGCCACTGACTATGAATGTCCTTGATGCTCATGTTTACGTCGTGAGAGAATTCCCTCTTGCTCGCCTGACTCTCGTACCACTTGATCTTGAGATTGTAGAGGATCTGAGGAGAGTACGGTAGGGAGTACGGTAGGGCATATTCCTTACTTGTGGTCAGACAGACGCTGCAGTCGGAAACTGTGCTCGATCAGTTCCGGCTTCGAGCTGAGAGAGAGGATACGGTAAGTGGGTACAAGGGAGGGTTACGGTAGTAGTACCGTACCCATTATCCTGACTGAGGAATGGCGGGAGCATCATCTCAGAGACATCATTGCTTGCAAGCGATAGAAGAGACGACGAGCCAGAGGCTTTTCTGGATCGTATGATTGTGATAGGTTACGGTAGCATGGATTAGGGTTGGCTATTCGGGCTATTCGGGCCCGCAATCCTCCTCCCGGTCAGCGAGCGCTCCTCCGTTCCCTCTCCGCCTCCTCTTTCAAACCCGCGCAAACTAGAGCGCACCCTCTCGTTGGGCTCTCAAGCGAAACGGCATTTCTCATCAGAGGGGAGAGAGTGCGCTCTAGCCCGCGCCGGGTTAGAAATGGGAGGGGGAGGCGGGCGGAGAGGATGCGGAGTTTGCACAGCTGAGCGGGAGGAGGAGTGCGGGCCCGCAATTCTCACTGCGGGCCCGCAATCAGAGGCGTGAGATTGCGAGCCCGCAATCCCGCAATCGTTTAGCCAGGTCTAGTATGAATTACGGTACCTCTGCTTGGGGATGGTGCACATGATGGTTTAGAGTTGTCGACGAGTGGCACGATTGAGGATCGGAGTCCTGAGAGGAAGAGGAGGAGTACGGTAGATGTGAGGAGGGAATAGATACCTTCGAGAGAGGGAGGCGACCGTCCTGTGAGAAAGATTTAGAGATAAATGAGGGAAGAGGGAGAGAGAGGGAGAGGGGAGAAAGGAAATTTGCCATTTGTTGGACAGTCAAATCAGTCTTGTTAATCACGAGAAAGGAGATTATGCTAAACGAATTGGATAACCGAGAGATCTCTGAACTTTCTCACATAATAGTCTAAAATTACGGCCGAACAAGTGCAGTATTTATAGGGTGGTTGATTATAATCAATAATCATTGGAATAATTTATTGGAATGAACTTGATGGACACGGGATGGATTGATACCAAGGATACGAGCCAGATCTACAAAGTGCCTCTGTCTTTGTTCCACCAATCCTTTCTCCATCTCTGATCGATATCGGCCCGATCGATAATCCCAGTCTCTGAAACGTAGATTACGGTAGGTGCACTGTATTCTTTTTAAACCGTCTAGTTGGGTTGATGGTCTTCTCAGAGTTGTTTATCTCCTGTGTGCAATAGCTCGATTTGAGGGAGATTACTGGAGTGATTAGACGATTGAGACTGGAAGGTGAATTATTAGGAAGGAGATAGGGGAAGGGATCACTAGAAGGATCGGATATATTGAAGAGAAGCCAAGAATAGTTTGGATAGAAAGATGCTAAGTTCATAGAATCCAATGAGACTCATACTCAACCAGAATCCGACTGTGCCTCCGAGATCAGAGATAAGCGATGAAAACTATTTGATTGAGATGTGATCCAACATCTTACTAACTGTGTAACTGGGAAATTCGACAAGAGAATCAACAGAGAGAGTTGAATAGTAGACAGAGAGCATTATATAGTCCTGATGCAATCGAGATTATCTCTCTCTCTCAATGGCTCCTCACTAGATGAGTGGTTGTATTACTGGGATCGAATAGAGTGAATGAATCTCTCAAGGGGGCTCTGGATATGGTGGAAGCAAATGTGGCCTCTCTCAAATGATCCCTTCACTCTCCATTCATTCTCTTCCTCTTACGTGCATGCCCTGGGGCAATCACAGGCTGATGGATCGATAATTGTGATTCTTACTGTCACATTGGTAAGACACGCCCCTTAATCGATTGATTGGAATACGGTAGAAGGTAGAGGTGTGATCACTCTGGTAGATGTTCTCTAGACTGCAGAATATATCAGAGTGTTCCATTCGGGGAAATCGAGCATCTATACAACCACACTCAGTACGGTAGTGGTGTTGGAAACAGATACGTTGACAGGCCTGGAGGAGTGGGGAGGAGGGAGAGGGGGAAGAGGGTGAGAGGGGGAGGGGAGGGGAGGGGAAGAGAGTGAGAGGGGGAGGGGGTGGTACCTCCGGAGTGTATCTGCCATTGTAGGCGAAGTTAGGGGGATTGATGGAACCACACTGGTGGGGGACCATACGAGATACGAGTTGCCAGAGACTAAAGAGATGAACGAGATTATGGCAAGATAGAAAGGGACCGATAACTGATTTGATTGAGTAGGTGGTAAGCATTCCAATGGGAGCATCTTGACCACGGATACTGGCAAACGGATGTCTAAATGAAGATAAAGAGAGGGGTTGTTGGGTAGGGTAGGTGAGGTGAGAGGGGGAAAGGGGGGGGGGGAGAGAGGGGAGAGGGAGGGAGAGAGGGGAGAGGGGGGGGGGGAGAGAAGGACTAACGTGTTCTGATTCTGGATGACTACTCTCACTCCTGCTGTCTCACTCACTTCGAAGTAGTCTGAGAGATTACTGTACAACAGCAGTTTGAGACCTTGATTGATTGATCATTCTGGATACGGTAGTTAGATCTACCTTGATAGGAACCCGCCTTGGATACAGAGGCAACTGTAGATTCATTGAAGTTGAAAGAGAAACACTTTCCATACTTGATGTCGAATGTAGGGGTGAAGTTTCTGATACCAATATTATTCTGCTATTCGATGATCTCTGACCTCTGATCGCATCTCTCATTTCCAAATAAACAACCTCTGAATAATTCATCATAATCATACGTGAGTTTATCGATCGACTGAAATTCAATGTTTTGTACGAGATCATACTCCTATATAAAGCGCGGAAGTCTCACTCTGCCGTCTGTCCAGACCCCGCCCCCTCCTATGGCCCCCAGGGTCCCCAATCCCCGGGTATAGATCAAAGATCAAACTACAAAGATCAAAAACCAAACTACAAAGATCAAAGACCAAACTACAAAGATCAAAGGCCAAACTACAAAGATAAAACTTCAAACTACGAACTAGAAATACCAAACTACGAACTAGAAAGACCAAACTACAAATTCCACACTACATACACTTCACGCTACAGACTACAAGCAACACGATTTCGTCATAGAAACTTCCAGAACCTCCCAACGAGACGGGGAGGGAGGGGGAGAGAGATTTCGTCATCGAACCTTCGAGAAAGAGGGGGAGGGAGGGGAGAGAGATTTCGTCATAGAAACTTCCAGAACTTTCCAGAGAGAGGGGAATTGAGGGGGGGAGAGATTTCGTCATAGAAACTTCCAGAACCTTCCAGATAGAGGGAAAGGAGGGGGAGAGAGATTTCATCATATAAACTTCCAGAACTTTCCAGAGAGAGGGGAATTGAGGGGGGGAGAGATTTCGTCATAGAAACTTCCAGAACCTTCCAGATAGAGGGAAAGGAGGGGGAGAGAGATTTCATCATATAAACTTCCAGAACTTTCCAGAGAGAGGGGAATTGAGGGGGAGAGAGATTTCGTCATAGAAACTTCCAGAACCTTCCAGATAGAGGGGAAAGGAGGGGGAGAGAGATTTCATCATATAAACTTCCAGAACTTTCCAGAGAGAGGGGAATTGAGGGGGAGAGAGATTTCGTCATAGAAACTTCCAGAACCTTCCAGATAGAGGGGAAAGGAGGGAGAGAGAGATTTCATCATATAAACTTCCAGAACCTCCCAACGAGACGGGGAGGGAGGAGAGTTTTCCTCATCAAAACTTCCAGAACTTTCCAGATAGAGGGGAAAGGAGGGAGAGAGAGATTTCATCATATAAACTTCCAGAACCTCCCAACGAGACGGGGAGGGGGGAGAGTTTTCCTCATCAAAACTTCCAGAACTTTCCAGATAGAGGGGAAAGGAGGGAGAGAGAGATTTCATCATATAAACTTCCAGAACCTCCCAACGAGACGGGGAGGGGGGGAGAGTTTTCCTCATCAAAACTTCCAGAACTTTCCAGAGAGAGGGAATCGAGAGGGAGAGAGATTTCGTCATACAAACTTCCAGAACATCCCCGAAATTACGCAACCTTCCCGAGAGAGGAGAGAGTCGGAAAGTGTGCGAAGCAGGAGAAAAATAAAGGCAGACGACGCGCGCAGCGCGGAGTATGCCAGTGGATTCCCCCGTCGTAAATATATTGCACTGACTTCTTCATCTAGATTTCTGATGATATAAGGAATGCTCTCATCCAGTCTCACTTGATTGGCGATCTTATCTTCTTCCACCTGTATTCATAGTCATTCATGCCAATTCATCTCGTGACTCACTCTAAATCCACTACCGATGGCTGCTTCTTTCTCTATGGCTACAATGGAAGATTGATGTCTATCAGATTCCCCCTTGACCTACCATGATATCGATAATGACACGTCTCATTCTGAGGACATCGATAGCAATGCCATGCTTGAGAGTAGACACAGACACAAGCATATTGAGAGATGTCGACTGAGAGATCAAAGATCAGAGCGAATTAGATTGATCACTCACCCTCCCTACTCACTACACATGTCTCATTGGAGAAACAGACACAATAGGTGGAATGGACAAGACGAGGGGTTGATCGGGTACCTGAATAAGGGATCAATACTAATCGATATAGGTAGATCAACCACCGGATAGAGACGCCCTTTTCCACAGTAATTAGCTGTGTCCAATCTTCGTTGAGTGCTTCATTGTTGGTGACTGCTTGGAATGTATCCAACTATAAAAAGAGAATGATAGGTAGGTCAAATGTGAATTGAGTACCAGTCTTCCAAACTGGGGAATGGTTCGAGCCTCGCTCAGTTTGTATGCATTCTGATTGCAAATTGTGACTGCAGGGAAAGGAATCGGAGGATGGACTGACTGATATTACCCTATTCAGAGAATACTGAAGGAAGTTATGTACAGTACCACTTTGTTAGATCTCGTCTCAGAAGCGAAGAATCGACCGAAGAGAAGTCATGAAAGGGATTAGCAATCAATAATCAGACAGATCAAATCTACCAGTCTGAAAGGTGACGAATGTGACAGCTCCCGAGACTACTGTAATCCACACGAGTCTTCTCCATAACTCCTGCTCTCATTCATTCAGATTAGTCGACAGATGGTCTTCCCTATCATCCACACAAATCTCACCTTCTCTAATCTCAGCTTGACCAAACCACTAAGTGTAGTATTCTCCTGAAGATCTCTCCACACCCTAGCAGGCGCGTCCATTCTCGCTAGACTGAACCCCTCCCTCATCCCTTCCTTTGCCATGACCCTTCAATTATCCCGCCAACCAAACAACCATTCCTTGAGATCATTTATATTATCCAGCGTATAGTCAGAATACAAACCAAAAATTGTGTTAAACACACAGAATGAAAGCATGGAATAAAGTGAAAGGAAGTAGTCATCAAGACCTAGGTCGGCGTCATAAGTGGGGATCAAACGAACATTACATACAAAAATAGTGAGTAGTGAGTATGGATGGGATGATTACTGCGGCCCTTGGATCCAGGAACAGGAAGGGGGACACCTCCCGGTCCAACGGGACCACCCTTCTTCGACATAAGGTAACGATGGATATGGGGGATGACTCCTCCTCCAGCGATCGTAGCCTTGATCAGAGTGTCCAGCTCTTCATCTCCACGAATTGCGAGATGGAGATGTCTGGGAGTGATTCTCTTCACCTTCAGGTCCTTCGACGCGTTTCCGGCCAACTCGAGAACCTTAAGGACTTCCGTCACTATTGCCTCACTCAATCCATCAATCGATAATCAATCAATGGGTCAATCCTCACCTCAGCAGTGAGATACTCCAGAATGGCGGCAGAGTACACAGCAGCAGTGGCTCCCACACGACCATGGGAAGTAGTTCTCTGCTTGAGGAATCGATGGATACGACCGACCGGGAACTGCAGACCGGCACGAGCCGAACGGGAGATTACCTGACGACAGACACAATCGGTACACAAGACACAGTCACTACAATTACCTTAGACTTGGCCTTGCCAGAGTCCTTTCCTGCCTTTCCTTTGCCTCCGGCCATTTTGTCGCTTACAGCTGAAATGAAACACTCAGAAAAAAAGAAGTGCGAGGAGGCGCAACAAAATGCAACAGTGCGGCCATGTGTTACGAGAGACACGAGAGAGAATGACAGTGAGAGAGAGACCTAGCCCGCTCTGCTTGGCGTCTCTCATTTTCCCGCCAAAACTCCGCCCCCATGGCATTGTGCCAAGATTCTAC
>BTSX01000004.1:32046448-32093150 GCA_036245825.1 Pristionchus entomophagus
GTTTTCCCCCCCCCCCTCCCCCCCTCTATTCTTTCTCCGATAGAATATTACTTTCGATAGAATATAAGGAATAGATTGGAGGGAGATACTAGTAGATAGTTGGAAGGAGCTATGGAGAAAGAGATAGAGACGGAGAGAGAAGAAGAAGAAGTGAGAGACCCTAAATAGATAGCGACTAATTGGTTGGTAGTCACACATCATATACTAATGGGAGACTCGAGAAAGGAATGGATCTGCCATTAGAATAGACAATCCAGAGGGAGATCGATGGAGAAGCTAGATGGTCATTAAAGGAAGGAATCGGAACGGGAGCATAGATGGAGTCACAAGGAACGTAGATGGAACACAAACATGAAGCAGGATATAGAGAGAGAACCATGATATTCGAGAGGAGAGAGGGCATTGTATAGTAGAGGAGGAGGGGGGGGAGGGGGAGGGAAGGGGGGGGGGGACAGTGGGCAGTCATGGAATATTCAAGGAGAAGCTCTGTAGAGGAAGGAGAGGGGAGGGGAGGAGGGGAGTACATCCAATTGAAAGACCCAGTAATAGAGATGCCAATAAAGGGTAGAATCGATGGAGACCGACAAGGAAAAGCTAGTGAATGAATGAAGATGAGAGAGGAGGGAGAGGGGGGGGGGAAGAGAGAGAGGGTGAGAATGGGTCTAGAGTGACCACCCCACCCCTCTTCTCCCTCTCTCTGCCTCTCACCGTAAGCCTGCCCATTAGATAGATGGATATCGAGAGTGAGAGAGTTGGAGTCTATTTGGGGGGGGGGGTGAGGGGGGGGGGGGGTAGAGGAAGAGGGAGTCATAATCTCCCTGCCAACACACCCCACTCCACTCATCTGTTCCATTCATTCTCTGTTCCATTCATCATTCCAATTTTAGGATATTTATCACCTTTATTCGATCCCATGAATGATTAACAATGAAACATCGGAGCTAGAGATTGCAAACATCGACACATAAGAGTAATAAAGAGTGTATATATGAATAGTAACTAACTGTCGATATCTTATCCCTCTCCTTCTCACTCATCCTTTCTCTCTCCTTCCTTTCCTTCCTTCTCTTCTTCCTTCTTCATCTCTCTCTCTTCCAACAAGCCTTGACCACTCGGTTGAAGTATCCCACATAGATGAGCATCACGTAACGAAGAAGACCAGGCAGGAGACACTCAAAGATCAAAGAACAACTCTCTCTCCCCCTCCTTTCCTCACCTGTACGATGGCTCTGCATACATTCTTCTCGGGGGCAGCACCAGCAGAGAGAACACCCAGCATCCATCCCTCGAACCCTGCAATCACTCCAATCACTCCATTCATTCCATCCCTACCATCAATGAGGGAGGGTAGGGGGGGGGGGGGACACATACCAACGGTAGTAGAGTACTCCCCCATCCATGATATCCTTCACATGTGCTTCTGCCACTTGAGAGGGAGAGGCCAATCCTCCGGCATCAGAGATTATCACTAGTTCCTCGGGCATCGATAGAAGTTCCTCCTATACACAATATCATCACTTGATCGAATCATCTCATTGATAGACGTCTTCAAATGATAACTCTCACCTTGAAACCCTCAGTCTCTGTGTTGGGAGGGTAGAGAAGACTCACTCCGATCTTGTATGGCTGCAGTTCCATGTGAAGGGAATCAGCCAATCCACGAAGGGCAAACTGAATCACATTTCAAATATATATGAGGCCGTTTGCGATAGGATCAACAAAAACCGGGAACAGCTAAAAATGACATACCTTCAAAAGTTGGCTCCAGGGGTAACTTTCGATTCTGAATCGATTGCTGGAATCCGTTTTTTGATCTGAGCCTTCTGAATCCCGGTACGGCACGACGTAAAATTGGCCAAAATCGTTTCCACGATAAAAACTGGTCCAGGGAGAGCCAAATCGTCTGAATTCTCGCATTCCCGACCAGAATTTAATTCTCTACAAAATCAAATTTTGGTCAATCTTTGTTCGTTTTCGAGAAAAAGTAGATTTTGACACACGAAGTTCCGGACAAAAATCCTTAAACAGTAGAAAGAGCATGATCTCCTGATCATTTTGTTATATGAGGTCAAGGATCCTACCCTTGCCTTAGTGTTTTCCCATCACTTTTTAGTGACGGAAACCTACGATTTTGGCAGTTTTCGAGAACAACTTTTTTCTTTCGCCGTTTCATGATCTCTAACTTAAAATTCGATTTCTACCTGCAAAAATTCATCAGATGAATTTGAGAAAATGACTTTTTTGACTCAAAAAATCGACATCGACGACGCCGTCAGGGTCGAAAAAAGTCATATTTTCAAAAATACATCACTATAAGAGTTTCTGGTGCATTTTTGGAGGTAGAAATCGAATTTTTAAGTTAGAGATCATGAAACGGCGAAAGAAAAAAGTTGTTCTCGAAAAACTGTCAAAATCGTAGGTTTCCGTCACTAAAAGTGATGGGAAAACACTAAGGCAAGGGTAGGATCCTTGACCTCATATAACAAAATGATCAGGAGATCATGCTCTTTCTACTGTTTAAGGATTTTTGTCCGGAACTTCGTGTGTCAAAAATCGACTTTTTCTCGAAAACGAACAAAGATTGAGCCTGAACCAAAATTTGATTTTGTAGAGAATTAAATTCTGGTCGGGTATGCGAGAATTCAGACGATCTGGCTCTCCCTGGACCAGTTTTATCGTGGAAACCGATTTTGGCCAAATTTACGTCGTGCCGTACCGGGATTCAGAAGGCTCAGATCAAAAAACGGATTCCAGCAATCGATTCAGAATCGAAAGTTACCCCTGGAGCCAACTTTTGAAGGTATGTCATTTTTTAGCTGTTCCAGACCCCTGTCGAACCCTTGTTGATCCTAACGCAAACGGCCTCATATACCCTCCAACTCCAATTCAATTCCATCCATCTACCGTATTCCCCCTCCACTCCCTCATCATCAACCTTAGTGGGAGAGTATGCAGTGTATCCATAGATGGCACATTGACCAGCAGCCGAAGACACGAATGAGATGTGACCAGAACGACGAGATTGCATTCCTCCCACTACGGCACGAGTTGCGAACACCTGCCAACCCCTCCATTATACCTCCATCTAACAATATATATGAGAGTGAAATGGTTCCCAATCTTTTCTCGTTTACAAATAATATAATAAGTATGTAAAGAATAAACTCACAGCAGATAGGTAGTTGACTCTGACTTGCTTCTCAAAATCATCGATGGGAATCTTCTCAAACGCATCCTCAAAGTTTCTCGTTCCATGTAATTCTCAATGTCTCTCAATCCACCTGAACTGAGTGTCCGGCATTGTTGATGAGTACATCCACTGGTCCCAATTCTGTCTCTGCTACACGAATTGTCTCTTCTATCTACAAAATGACACAGTCGAATCATAAGACCGTTTTGTGTTTTAGGGGGTTTGGCGACGTAGGGGGTGGGAGGGAAAAAGGCGGAGTTGCCAAGGAATTTATCCGCAATTGTTCCCTCTGATAATTGAATGTAACGTACCTCTTGATACTTGGTCATCATATCGACAGAGTACCATCTCACTTGCTGATTGCATCCCAATTGATTAGCATACTACAATGAGATAGATAGAAGACGAGAGAGGAACAGTCAGTGTCCAGTCCAATACTTTCATCTAGTTAGAAGGAAGCAATTAATGTGTGTCATACCGTCTGTAGTTCCTCACACGCCTTCTTCAGATCAGATTCCTTCCGGGCGAAGATGGACACATTACTTCCTCTCTGCAATACTCTCCACTTTCCTCTCTCCATTGAGGTTTCATAGTGAGACATCCAACTTATAAACTACCAAACTAAATGGATGTTACCTTGAGAAGTGACTTGGCAATCTCCTTTCCGATTCCTTTGGATCCACCTGTATATCATATCAGTATTTGTTATTGGATGGACTGATTCCTCACCAGTGACAACTGCATGTCTCCCCCTCAATTGGTAGTTTCTCTTGCTGGAGTGGAGAAATAGAGAACGAAGATGAGAGCCAGAAGAAAGGCAACCACCAGAATTGGAGGAACGACGAAGTACCAAGGGATGGACATGATGGAAGGATAGAGAGAGATGGAGATCAGAGGGATCGAGTCACTTCAGTCAACTGAAAGAGCGAGATGGGTAATAAGAGGACAAGTATGGATATGAACCTGTGATAGATGGATGGCAACTCTCCCTCTGCTTCTCGCCTCAGTTCCCAATACAGAGAGAGCTGCCCACACTAGATGGAGATCCTAAGAGAGAAGGAATGAGAGGGAGATGATAGACGCACACTCACCTGTCTCTTCTCAACCACCAAACTTCCTTTTCCAGTGGATGGATCAAAGTCACCAGCGATCTGCAATCAAGCCCCATTATCATTCCACTTCCATCTAATGGAGTAAAGGGTAATTGAATGACCTACGTGTACACTGGGATGGCCCTCTCCGAGTACTGTAATCAGAGCGTCGTTGATGAGAGAATTGAAATGTTTCTGTTCGAAGAGAGAAGAAGAGGCACGTTCACTGCAATCGAATGATCATTCAACAACTGGAAGGATAGACGATCGATTGAATCTCACGAAATGGAGAGAGGGGTCTCTATGACGAATGTAACCAAGGGGGACAGAATGGAAGTCTCCCAGACAGAAGACAATGTGAGTAAGGGTCGAGAGGGATAGAAACATAAGGAAGAGAGAGAGAGAGAGAAGAGGAGAGGGAATCAGCAAAATGTAACCATCTTATCATTCGATGGCCATCTCTCATTATGATGCATAGCATCCAACTGATATCGTCCCCCCTACCCTCTACTACATTTACTATACATGTTTACTTATAAAGTCGTTCGTAAATACACGGCACGATTTTTCCCGACAGTACTAGTGACCACCGAACCGGATAAGTTAGAATCAGAGCCGGCAAAGGGCGTGTTATGGCGTGGGAAACGGAGAAATGCGGGGGTTCGGGGGTCACTTTTTCTTTGTGTCGTCGTGAAAAAATCGTGCCATGAAATACTTACATTCGAACGGAGAGACGAGTGGGAGGAGCTGGGGTTTTTCCCTTGAATCGTCTCACTTTTCCCATTCGGGGAAAAATCTCAACCTGATATCTGAAATAAAAATCGAGATGATATACGGTATCAAACGTTTTTTGAAGTATTCAGACAGCACATTTGCGACTGATATAATTCGAAAGAAAAATCATATACATTCGATATTTTTATCGATACGGATAATAAGAAAGCTCATACAGTGCAACTTCTGCACTGCGAATAACTGTAAAGTATGATACACGTGTAAATCGCATGGGATCGTGGTTAGAGCATAACATGTTATAAAAAAAGGGTGGACTGTGAAGAGTAAAAACGGCACTGATATTAGTGTTAATAAATAAATGGTGAGGGGAGCATGTGGTTCATTCAGACTTTGGGTTTCTTCGTTATAACCATAGTTCCTTTTCCTCTCTTGACCACCTCCAATTTGTGCATCTGAAGTAGTCGACCGAACTGGAATAGAGCAAATGAACAAAATGTTGTCCTCTTATTACCGCATAGTTAATAAGGCAGAAATGTTCTTTCAATGCGATGACTCACAGAGGCAGAAGAGGGACTGTCTCTCGATTCGATAGTGAGAGGAGCAGTGGCACGAGGATCTCTCGCATATCGCTCCACTTTCCTTAAACAAGACTTCTTTCGTCCTTCTACGATCCATGACTGACATGCATCACAGCGATCTGATATAAGGAAGTGGTGTACGTTAGCGAGATTTCATGAACTTCTTCCACCCTGTTTACATTTGCCGGCTCTGATTGGACCGGTCCTCTAATTTTGGGAGCATTCTGAACGTGTTTGCGTTAAATACGTGTTTTAATCTAGCGTATGACTTTCACATGGCTTCTGTTCATAGAGGAAATGCAGAGACATCTCATTCCACTTCGTTTCACGCTCGTTGTTACGTTTTGAAATCTTCGAACGACGATTTCTCGAGTTATATGCATAAGTTTGAGATTTCCAAGCACATGGAGTAGTATACTATATTGGAAAAATGCATCACTTTTCAGAAAATCGATTGCGTATTCTTGCGTATTATATTAATAAAAATCCGGGTTATTGTAGGATTTTTCAAAAGCCTCATTTGACTTCATTATTGCTCTTTTCGTGTTTATTTGATATTGATAATTCCTTATTAATTCTAAATTGACCGTTCAATGTGAATATTGAAAGGAAAATTTAGTTTGAGAGCTGCGACAACAGTTCTTGTGCTACAACTTTCAATGGCTCCTTTTGAGCTCGATTAATGTTTTTGAGGTTCCGAAAGATCAAACTAGCTTTGTCTCACTTTAGAAGCACATAACAAGAGAGAATAAAATAATATTAAAAGCTTTAAAAGTTTTCAAATCTTTGCCTTGCAATTACGTTGTGTGGCGTACACAATAATAGGGATCAGATCGCTGTGTGCATATCACGGATCTTCTGTTATATTGGAGGAATGCTGTCCACTAGGAAAACCTTTATGTCACCGATTTTTGATGAAAGTTGGTGTATGGGTACCAGTGCTGGGACAGAAAAATTATTTTTTTCTGAAACAGAAAACAGAAAATTTTCTGTTTTGAAAAAAAGCAGAAAAAACAGGGGGAAAAACAATCGTATTGTGATCAGTATTGCCCCGAATAATAAACTTTGCACCAATTTGACACCGCAACAAGACTCGTATTCGCTTTTATTGGGGTGTCCCAAAAGTCCTGTCATTTTTTTTTGAAAAATATTTTTTCAACTGCAAAGAGTCTTATCGAATCCTGCTAAGCGGCGATTGATGAACTAACTATTGACCTTCTGTTTCAATACTTGAGCCAGTGAAATCATTACAATTCCGAGGAGCTACGGTATGTAGAACTGACCACACTAAAAACACCCACGAGCAGTTTTCGTTCAAAAAATCCGTTCTCCTTTTTTTGAATAGATAAAAATCAGTTTAATGTTTGCCACAAATAGGAAGTGATCCATACTCAATATGAGCACCATTCCGACTCCCCTTCTCGAATTGCATCATCACTATGAAACTTGCTATTTCCCACACATTATTCTTAAAATTTTCGAATTTGATTCCGGAAATCGATCAAAATATTTACAAATAAATCAAAACGTTGAAAAATTAACATTAGAGCGCAATCGAAGGGGGTAAAAATAGATAACTCAAAAATCGACCTGGAAAATGGTAATGATTTTCACATATTCTTGATTATTTCTGAGTTCTCAAGCGATATTTTTAGTTCAAAAATTGCATTTAAAAGTCTGATTCCTACTACTACTATGGTATTTGTTTGGGCTTCGGAATGTAAGCCGCCTCTGTTTTATAAATATTTTAAAACAAGGTCGAAAAACATACATTTTATATTATTGTTTCACCATTCATGATCTAATCGAAGTCGAATAAATTAGTGCAGGAGTACTTGCACTTATTAACAACGAGTGAGAGATATTGCGACCTACGATTCTCTTGAAATAATAAAAAGAAAAACGGCGACAAGACTTTTGGGACACCCTAATACCTTATTTTAACGATGAATCAGATAAATATGTTAGTTGAAAAAAATCTTCATTACTATAGTGCCGAGAAAAAGCAACCCACCGTAATCGAAACTGTCGAGCTGAGCTAATGGGCATGGTGTCTGACTGGCATGCCGACGCAGGCAGGTTCGACTCCCGCCCGGTGATGTTTTCAGGTGATGATCAACCTATGATTTTAGATTTTTGAAAATATTTTCATTGTAATTATATAATTGTGAATTATAACTGAACGTTGCGCGGGAGTACATAGAAGGTATTTGAAGCGGTTAGAGTATAAGGGAGGCGAGCCACAGGTCGGAGAAAGCAAAATTCTACTAAAGATCACGACATTTCCATTTTCTAAGGCCGAATTCGGGGGTTCCGCCTATTCTCGCCGATAATTGCCTATAACTCGCGCAAGGTGGGTTGCATTAGTGCAAGAGGAGTGCGTTAATAAAGAAAGAAATGTAATTTTGAAGTAAATAATATAATAAATCAATTTCGAAAATACGGCTAAAATAAGTCAGTTGTCGATCAAATCGGTTGTGTCTCTGAAGCGAGGTTCGGCTATTACGATATTTTGCCCCGCAATCGCAACGACACTACTCGGTATCTACATAAGATTTATGTTTTCTCGGCCTAGCACATTTTTTTTAATTTAAAAAAATCCAGTTGAACAAAATATTATGGCTGGGTGAAAATTTCGGCCCACAATGAGTGCGGATGGTGTGGTCTTTGGGTCTATTAATCAATGTAAACAGCTAAATACAACTGTAATAGTACCTTTTCCAACAATAAATAACTATTCTTAGAATGGAAAGCGTTTTTAGCAACATAAAAATGCAACGATTTCGCACTGAAAATACATATTTTCTGTTTTCTGGATTTTTTTCTTTTTCTGTCAGAAAATTTTCTGGTCCGAAAAATGACCAGAAAACCGAAGAAAAAAAACAGAAAAGAGAAAATCCCATCCCTGATGGGTACCATTAAGTGTCTAAAGAAGGCTCATCCGCTTGATTTGGTCAAATTCTCTTATTATCGATTTTTCGTTATCTACCCTTCCGATGACCATAACTCGCTGAATATTTGTCGTGCAGCGAACTAAACAAAGTCATTCTGCTGGTCTCGCGGAGCGCTACAAATTGTTTGTCGCAACACACAACGGTCGACGTCGTCTTAAAGGCGTATTTCCCAAAAAAATCGATTTTTGGACTACAAAAGTCAAATTTTCACAACAATTTCCTCTAAACACACAAGTTTTTATTTCACCCATCGACTCCCCAGGTATCCCCCAAATGCAGCAAAAGAGAAAAGTCGCTCACAGGCATCGAACCTATGACTTCCAAAAGATAATGAGGACTGCTAGACGAGCCCCTTATCCACTACACCACAGACCAGTTGGGAAGGTGCGCTTGAGAGCAGATGATACCTCTCGCGTATCTCCATTTTATCGATTTTTCTCTGCCCTCAGGGCGATTTGGCAACTCTTGAAAACTGAAATCGCTCATTCTCATGGGTCCCTACTTGGTCGTAATCATCATTTCCGGAAAGCTGATGGCCACTTCGCTACTTTCCCTTGTTAGTGGAACATTGCATGATGATCAGAAAGGGTTGGGAACAGGATCGTAATAGCGAAAACGATGGTACATGGCGTTTTCGGGAGAAAAATGAAGTTTTCAAAGCGGCACGATTTTTAAGATCGCTGACTGTGGCGTAGTGTTGAATCGTCTAGAGACGATGAAGTGCACGTTAGATAGAGGAGCAGCATGACTAACTATTTTAAACATTAAATAAAGCAAAATAATATTATTTATTAAGAAAATAATTTTAGAAAAAAAAGCAAAATTTGTGTGGTGTGTGACGGTCGAGATTTCCTAACTTCCCGGTCGAATCGCAGAAAGGGACGCACGCGATTCTTTCTACCCATACACCAACTTTCATCAAAAATCGGTGACATAAAGTTTTTCCTAGTGGCAAAATCAGCCGATTTTCCTTCAAATTAACAGAAGATCCGTGATATATCACAGCTCTCCGGTTATTTTGCATGAATGCATGTTACAAAAAATATTTTTTGTCTCAGATTTCCATGAAACTTGGTTAATAGGTACACTTGGAGGTCAAGAAACGGGCTATCCCGGCCATTTGGTGAAATTTCGCAATTATCGATTTTTTGACCCACCACTTCGAAAGGCCATAACTCGGTAAATTTTTGAGCTTGAGTGATCAATTTTTTTCCATTCTGTTTATTTTCTCATTATCTACAAATAACTCAACCAGGACACATGTCTATTTCAAGCCCATCTTTCGGTATTGGCCAAAATGCGATTTTTGACTGAGGAAAGTAGACGTCGCTGAAATTTTTTTGAGAAAGACACTCGTTTTTATTGCAGGTTCTGATTGTACTCCCTCGAATACCACTAGTATCATATTCCATATGTCTTCCCAGCTGTCCGCCGAATCTGCACTCAGAGGAGAGTTTCAGGGGTGTTTTGGACTTGGAAATTATTTTCATTTTCGAAAATCCATCGTATCTCGGTTCAAACTCATCTTAAACTTTCATCCAAAAACGCGATCAATAGCTAGAGACCGCAGAGGAGTATCTTCAGAAAAATACTAGGATCATTCCGTCCAATTTTCCCTATGGATTCGTTGCTGCTGAATCGAATACGAACAAAAATATATTTTAACATTATTAAATAAACAAACTAAAGCAATTAATATAAATTGCGGCTTGAACGGACCCACAGTAATACTTTCTTGCGTAGAGTCGTGTCAAAGTTATAACCAACAACGTTTCCTTTGTTTTAAAATTTTTTTTAGCGTTTTACACCGATTGTATTTGATTGGCGGTGTAATAAGTTATACTATTATGTATAAGAGAGTAGGCATGAGAGAAGTTTGCCGGCAAACTCACTGTATATTTCAGAAAATGATGAATTATGAAATTTAAGGTTCGCTGACTTCGAAGCTATAGAACTTTCTTCCGACTAAATATCCAGAATCGTGTTCAGCATCAAAACAACCGTGAGTTTCCCTAGAATAATAGGAAAAATAAACTTAAGCGGCGGCATTCGATATAAAGGAATCTCGGTCAAAGTAAATCAAAATAACGCGTTTTCGACCATTTTTGCCCAATATATCAGTTCCGACTCAACTTTTAGAGCCGTGCATATCGAAAGTATCGCGGGTGTATTCAGAATGATTATGAATATAAACCTAAGCAGCGACATTCCATATAAGCAACTGGTATGTCGAAATGCGGCTTCCAATTTTGAGCTGCATTTGCGAGCACTGCGAGCGCATCTGAAGCAAACAAAGTATCGCGCCGTGCTAACAGAGATCTGAAGTATGCATTGCAATCATTGAAAAATATTTTAAAACTAAATAAAGATGCGAAAAATCGATAAAACTGAAGCGCGTTTTTGAGGTGGTGTGGTTGGGCGACTTTTTCGAATACGCAGCACAAAATCCCTCAACGCCCGCACTCCGCGGTCTCTATCGATAGCTATTGATGAGCTCTACAAACTCGTTTATGTTGATCAAAATGATAGGACAAGCCATTTTCTGATAAATGCCAAAAAATAGAATTTTTCACCGATTTTCGGGTCATTATCGTTGTATAAGCAATGTAACTATGACATTTTTCTCCATTAACAATTTCTTTTTTTCGCTTGACCACTCATCATTGGGTGCACGCAACCTCATTGGATCGCGAGAATGGCTGACTGGTCACTGGGTCCCAAAAATTAAATGTCGAGTGGCCACAAAGATGAATCGCATATGCTATGATGAGTAATAGTCTGTTATTTGATGTGTAATACATCGATGATGAACCCAGTACCGAATTAACTTGTCATGGAAACGATACTGTCCCGAAATAGTTCAGGAATCAGTGAAAAATGCTAATTTTTGGAGTTTTTGAAAAATGGAAAAAGAAAAATGGCTTGTCCTATCATTTTGGTCAACATAAACGAGTTTGTAGAGCTCATCAATAGCTATCGATCGCGTTTTTGGATGGTTTAAGATGAGTTTGAACCGAGATACGATGGATTTTTTAAGTCCAAAACATCCCTGAAACTCTCCTCTGAGTGCAGCTTCGTCGGACAGGTGGGAAGACATATGGAATATGATACTAGTGGTATTCGAGGGAGTACAATGAGAATCTGCAATAAAAACGAGTGTCTTTCTTAGAAAATTTTCAGCGACGTCCACTTTCCTCAATCAAAAATCGCATTTTGGCCAATACAGAAAGATGGGCTTGAAATAGACATGTGTCCTAGTCGAGTTATTTGTAGATAATGAGAAAATAAACAGAATGGAAAAATTGATCACTCAAGTAGATACCGAGTAGTGTCGTAGCGAGTGCGGGGCAAAATATCGTAATAGCTGAACCTCGCCTCAGAGACACAACCGATTTGATCGACAACTGACTTATTTTAGCCGTATTTTCGAAATTGATTTATTATATTATTTTCTTCAAAATTACATTTCTTTCTTCATTAACTCTCTCTCTTGCACTAATGCAACCCACCTTGAGCGAGGTTTACCTGAACTACCGCAAATAACAACAAAATCGTCATCTTTGTAGGGTACCAATTTTGAGCGATTTTCGTTCCTAGTTTTTGCCATTTTTGACCTCTGCCGCAGTCTGCCCCCGTGCTCGCACTACTTTTAATTCGTTCTACTGACAATCGCGGGTCTTCTGGTTATAGGCAAATATCGGCGGGAATAGGCGGAACCCCCGAATTCGGCCTTTGAAAGTGGAAATGCCGTGATCTTTAGTAGAGTTTTGATTTCTCCGAGCTCTGGCTCGCCACCCCTATACTCTAACCGCTTCAAATACCTTCTATCTAATCCCGCGCAACGTTCAGTTATAATTCACAATTATAAAATTACAATGAAAATATTTTCAAAATTTTAAAATCATAAGTTGATACACGACAGTTTCGATTACGGTGGGTTGCTGGACAAAATGATATTTTAATAAACATCTATAAATTTGTTATTTAATTATTTTCGTGAATATTGTTATTCTCAATCGATTCGGCTGTCACGATTCCATATAACACACTACAAGTGATGACTCTGGGATTTTACTCTAGGTACCTCATTGCGGTCCCTACACTCAAGCTCAAAAATTTACCGAGTTATGGCCTTTCGAAGTGGTGGGTCAAAAAATCGATAATTGCGAAATTTCACCAAATGGCCGGGATAGCCCGTCTCTTGACCTCCAAGTGTACCTATTAACCAAGTTTCATGAAAATCCGAGACAAAAAAAAAATTTTTTGTAACAAAAGGGCTCGATTTTCATGCAAAATAACATGAGACCTGTGATATATATATATATATATATATATATATAGAGGTACCTCTGAATAGTAGATTGATGAGGTCTCTTGAGATGGCGGAGTCTTCTATCATTGCCACTAGTCTCGGGTACATCTCTGGGTGATCGTACAGTGGTCGTCTCTCTTTCTCCCACCCAGTCACTCTGCTCGTCGTCTGCTTCCTACAATCATATAGTGCAATTGATAATTATTTCATTTACATGAGAAGAGCTTTTGGTGAACTTTTCGAACAATCCGCATCACAAGTTGACAGTGCCATAGAACTTGAAATAATCAAGAATGCAAACCCTACCTTTCCATTGGAGGATTTGGAGCTGAGCGTGCTGTCTGAGTCGAATGAGCTAATATCGTCATCTTCATCATGCCTATCTACTTCCATTTTCGACGTGCTGGCTTGAAAGAATAGCATTTCTGAGCGATATGTGGGATATCCTCAACTAACGTTTCTGAGAAGAGCCAGAAGGCCATTTTTCTACGTCCATTCTCGACTCGCGTGGTTTTCTCGGTCGTCTCCGTCTAGGTTTATTCGAATCGGAATGCGAATCCAGAGAGACCTAAATTTTTTTGTTAGCTCAAAAGTCGAACGTTGAGGTTGCACTAGTGTTGGCAATAAAAGCTTAGCGAGTCCGCATCCCTCCCTCTCCTATATTGAGGCTATTAGGGAGCTGCGATCGATCGCGCGATCGCATTGCGAACCCTAGGTTACACTATTCAACGTATCACTCGTAGTTGTAATTACAATAAACAAGGTTCGGAAAAGGGACGATTAGGAAAACTGCCGAGAGGAATCAAAGGGAATAGACAAAAAACACTTTTTCTACCAAATCAGTAGCGACTTAATTATCTAACTATTCTTATTTTCATCTCCAGTAATCAATGAGGAAAAGTCAGAGTGGGAAAAACTAACCTGAGCAACTCGGCTTGCTACCACTTTGTAGTCCTCTTCTGATGACGAGCAACTATTCTTCAACATCCCTGCCGACATCTGAGATAAACAAAATTAGCCCATCATGCATCAGACAAAGATAAAGGAAAATACAGTAAAATCAACTAATTTAAATTTGCTCCGTGCTGCTCGGATTTTGCGCTGCAGGCGCGCCATCTTGCTCTCCTCTTTTCCCATGCTCTCTCGCACTTCGCGAAAGTGGCTATTTTTCGCCGTTTTTCAATTCAGGTCTATATCTTTGAATTAAGTTATTAACGTCTAGAAAGTGGTTATCGTTGTTAACGTTGGCCCTCGTTTTCAACTCAATCTCATAACCTTCTTGACCAAAAAAACTAATAATTTGATATGTTCAATCCTTCGTTTATGGAACTAGTTCGAACTTTAAATTCAGAAAGATAGTCTTCTCATGTTCTTGATTGTCCCACGTGCTGTGCACACAACGGATACGAGCCGAACCGGCTCCAAAGAGAGACCTCTGCCTCTCTTCCCCCCCCCTCCTTCTCTCTACCTCTCGTGCAATCGATTGTTGTCTCGTGTGAGAGTAAGGAAGATGGAGAGATAGTATACACCTCTCAATAAATGCAGCGATCAAAGTATCGCCTTCTTTGTCTTCTGACTAATCTAATGATAGTCTCAGTCTCAAGTTTCCTCCCCTATCATAGTCCTTTAATACTCCCGATAGTTTGTCTTTTATCTTTTTCGTTTTCATCGTAATTCCATGCTTCTTCCGCACTTCATCTTTGATTATTACTGAATGGTGTGCTTCAGGACGTCTTCAGACAGGAAGAAATCACGAATGAGCGGTCATCCGTTCGGCTCGGGCGGAAATTCGGGTGATTACTTATTCTATCTTGGCTAGATTGTTTCTCGAGCATGCGTATTGTGCATGGGGAATGAATCATAAAGTGGAATCCCGCAGGAAAGGGAAGTCAGCACAACAGTCGAAGCAACTCTCCCCCTCCGGATTCACCTTCTCCTCCAATGCAGGTAATCGATTCATTTCTCCTCGTGACTATTGGTAGACTGATGATTCACATTGAAGAAGCATGTTCCTGTTATTGAATACGACAGTCATTCTACATCGAGTGAATTGTTAAATTAAATTAAATACTTGTCATTGATTTCAGTGTGTGGCGACTCCTCAGCAGCAGAAAAATGCCATAGTTGCGAGAGTGCAGGGAAACACTCCTATTGGTCAGTTTATGCACTATGGTTAATTCCTATTGAACATTTCAACATTTCATAAATTATGCATTCTTCCTGTAATATTGCTTCAATTAGCAGGCCAAACACTGATAGATAAGACCGTTATTTTCTCATATTTGGTAACACAATGATATTTAGGTTATGTTTGATAGCTGTCTCATTCTCAGGTGTTTCTCCTGCAGCCCAGAATACTCAAAGTGTCGCCCCCCAGATAGCAACGATCACTCCTGCTGATGGAAATGACACATCCAACGAAGTTTGTTTGTCCATCCCTCCTAATACTCGCACTCTGTTTATCCTTTTCCATTAAAGGTGTCTTAATGATTCAATATTCTTGTTCAGGTACTGTCAGTGTTCGAATGTCCCGTCTGTCTCGAGTACATGCTTCCACCCTATCTACAGTGTCAGGCCAGTTCATTTCCTAGTTAATATTATTTTACTTATTTTGTATATACGTATCATTCATACTTGAAACTGTAACGAAATACTTATAACGAATCCCGCGTAGATAGTTTGAGATAGGTTGATTGAGATATGTTGCAGGCGGGTCATCTCGTGTGTGGTAATTGTCGTCCCAAACTACAGTGTTGTCCCACGTGCAGAGGACCCACCCGTGAGTAGATTATTGTGTACGGAACAACTAGATGAGATATTTGTTAAATAATATCTGCTGAATACTGTTGGATCTGCCTGGATCTAATTTATTTCCAGCTGCCGTTCGTAATCTTGGTCTCGAAAAGATTGCGAACACTGTCAAATTCCCGTGTAAGTTTGCGCAGTCTGGATGTACCCTCTCATTCCATCACTACGAGAAAGTAGAACACGAAGACATATGCGAGTTCAGGTATTAGTTTCATTCTAATCCGTCCTGGATTAGAAGAAAATGGTCATAAAAGTATACAATGGTCATACCATTGAAAGACGGGGAAGGGTTCAGTTTGTTTGTGAAAGTCACAATACAGACATCTTGTCAGGAATCCCTTTCTTTTGTTAATATTCGTGTGTATAGACAGAATATTGAAGTTGGAGGGATAGAGAGAAAGAATATTGAGTGCAGGCCGTATCTGTGTCCCTGTCCGGGAGCATCGTGCAAGTGGCAAGGAAGTCTCAATGAAGTGATGCACCATCTAATGAAGATACACAAGAGTATCACCACTCTACAAGGTATACTTGAAGTCATGTCTCTCACCTTTATCATTTATTATCAATGATCTCATGTTTTCCTAGTTATTACGCATATCAGATTAATACAATATGTGGTTTATTCTTGTAGGAGAGGATATTGTCTTCCTTGCCACAGACATAAATCTGCCTGGTGCAGTTGATTGGGTCATGATGCAGTCCTGCTTCAACTTCCACTTCATGCTCGTTCTCGAGAAACAGGTCATCATTTTTTGTTTCTAACATTTTCGTTTACTTAACATTTTGATGTTTTAACAGCTTAAACAATATAATAATATATTAATGTACCTAAATTTCCGTTACAATTAGGACATTTATTAGATATAAAATATCAATTTATACTTGATTTCATGTATTAATCCTCAGTTTGGGGTCAATGTAATATTGAGACTCATACATGGGAGACTAATAGGCAAATTGCAGGAGAAATTCGAGCACGGTCAGCAGATATTCTATGCAGTGGTGCAGTTGATTGGAACGAAGAAGGAGGCGGAAATGTTCAGTTATCGGTAGGGCTATGTTATGCTAATTGATACGATGGAATACACGATCAAACACTTCCCATCAGTCTATATGATTACAGCCTGCTTGAACTTTAATAATTTAGATTGGAGTTATCTTCCCATCGAAGACGATTGTGCTGGGAAGCAACACCTCGATCCATACATGAAGGTACTTTATCCTTCTTCCATTCCACCCTATTTCTCCAGATAATTCGGAACGCGTGTTCTTGCCGATTTTTACTGAAATGGTCTTATGTTTGTGTTATAGGCATAGCCCATGCTATTTCTCAATCCGACTGTCTCTCCTTCGATACACCCACTGCTCAGTTGTTCGCTGAGAACGGAAACTTAGGAATAAATGTTACAATAAGGTACGTCTTAATTCCTATTAATCTTGTTCTCTCAAATCATCTTCAAAAACAAATATACCTCTATATCCCAGGAAATGAATGAAGAGATCTGATTGATTGTACTCGTTTCAGTCTGAATCAAGAGCATAGTCAACAGGCGATCTCCTCAGTTCCCACTCCGCTACGGTAATCAGGATACTCGACCCTTTCATCTTTAAGTACCTCACAATATACGGTATAATTATTGTCCTTTCTCGATTATTATCGATGAGCCTAAACGTATCGGTATGATAGCATGTCTTTCAACTTAATTTCTAAACAGTTCTCTGTGGAACGTAAGTATTGAATGGCCTCACACTCATATTATCTCTTCTCAATAAGTGTAATCTTTCATCTGCAGTACTCTTTCGCTATGTGGACTGTGCACTTGTTAGTTGTATTTTTACAGTCACTAGTATATTATATGTTACTCGTTAGTAGCTTGTACAGTATCGATCACTCTTATTTGGTGTCAAATCCAGATACTGCGACTCAAATATTCATGTAAATTATGTTAGTCTGTCCATCAAAGCCGCCAATTCCATCACAAGTATGTGCATTTCTTATTCTCGCGCGATAAACTTTCAGTACGATAATGTCGATTTATTCGTTTCACTAGAGGTAGATCAGAGTACCTGTTTGCTATTTTGTCTCTTCCTCGAAAATTAGATTGATTTTCCTTCTCTGCACAGTGTACTATGGCTCTCCGTCAATCCACTCATCCCCTTCGGCGTTATCTCGTATGGATCAATTATGACGGATCTCGGTTCCCTGAATGTGCAAAGGGAGGAACGGGAGTGGGAGTGATGGATCTATTCCAAGAATCGATCTCCCAGTCTATATTCGGTGCTCGATCACTCTCCAATCCTCTACATCCTGTATTCAAGTTCTCTCCCAGTTCGAGGTTTGTCTCTCTCGATTCATCCAAAGGGATGGTCCATGATCCTTCCAGAACGGACGCCGGAGTGCATTCTCTCCGTTCTTCAGTCATCCTCCAGATGCCTCTCTCCCAAGGGATCCTCGATGATTGTCAGATCAAAAAAGCATCATTTCTTTCAAAATGGAACGAAATCTCAGATCTGGCCTGTCAGAATGGTCTGCATTTCACGTTCGTTGCACAGATGAATCAATCGTATACGATTATATTGTTCCAGTGATTTCCATAGCGTCTCTGCTGGTTTCTGTATTCGTAGAAGTGTACAATACAGGTGAGAAATGAAGTTCTGTCAGACAGATAAAGAAACCTTTATAATGGTAAGTGCAAATGATGGTTACAGAAGGTACACCTACCGTATCGCTATCAGAAACGAAGAAGTGGACGATCAATTGAGAGAGCGACCGAGCCCAGCCTGCTTCTCTGAAAGGTAAAAAAAGAGGAAAAGAGGAAGGCAGACTTGTTTCAGGAACTATGCATGGTTACTGCCTCATGGATTTGATGTAGACAGGGCTCGCGATGTGTGCAAACTATTTGAGGTTGAGTTCTCTTAAATAACCCATAAATTCTAAAACGTGGGATATAGATGATGAGATATTGCAGGGTGTACATTGTATGGCTTCGTTCTTCAAACATACTGCCCGTGAGAAACGACTGGAACCGAATCCTCCCGATACGATGAGGAATCTGTTGAGAGTCTCCATCGAGAGAGGTTACGGTACCTCCATTCTACTGTAGTTCAACTTAATTTTTGTAGGCGAATCCAGATCAATACCGAATGACCTATACGACTACTACAATGTAACTGTAGTAGCGAGATCGTTCCTTCGAGAACAGGTTCGACTTTTGCCTACTTACGCTTCAATGTATCTCTCTGAACGAAACCCAAATTGTAGATCCGCCGTATGATGTCGTGCATTGTCGGAGTGGCATACGGTAGAATGACTCCATCCCAAGTGAGGTGGCTCTTAGATAATCCAGATCCAACCCATTTTTACACGACCCATATTCCAATTGCTCCGCCTCAAGGACTTTATCTCACAGATGTTGTCTATAATAGAGATCATTATTTGAATCCTGTGCCGTATTTCCTCCACTCGTGGGATTATGACATTGTTCCGTGAATGATACTTATTTAGTTGTTGTTATCTGTTAAATTGTTGACGTTACCCAGACAAATACTGCATTTTCGTTCGTTTTTAAAAAAATGTTTGAAAATGAATAAAGTGACCTTACGATCATCATTGTGTGTGTTTGCTACAGTAAATCTATCAGCTCGACGACGCATGAATTTATTTAAGATCGACTCTTTCCCGAAGAGAAAAGTGTACGGTAGTCGGAGTGTAAGAAGGTATTTTTATTTCGAGTTTCCCGCCATTTGTTTATTTTTTAATTGTAATATCGATTGATTGTAGGTCCTGACTGTTCACTATGTGACTAATGACTAATGACTTGATTACAGGGTATCTCTAGGTAGTCTATCAGACATTACCTTTTCCTAATCTCCTGTAACGTCTCTTCTATCTCCTTTTGTAACTTCTTCTCTACAACTAATCAAGGTTTGTTTGCTTCCCATGTTTTATCTTTGTTTGAGGATCTACCTGGTTAATTTGCCCGTTTGCAGTAACATGAACGGAACTGAGGACAAGCACAACGGAGCCGAAGGACTGAAGGGCAATGAGGACAGGTTAGTATGTCGTTAAAATATTCGTTGTATGCGTCGTACTTGATCACACTATGTATAGAGGGAAACCTATTTCATACGCACTATTCCTCACCAGAGCGGATAGTTGTTTTTAATAAGGAAAGGATGATAAGTGGAATTTTTTGTTCTGAGTACGAGGCGCATCACCCTTTTTTATGAGCAATCTATATAATAGGAATACTTGATCAATGAAAATAGTATAGCGAGAGATTTTTTCTCAGAAAGATCTTCGTCGGAGGAATCGCATACGATGTCACCAACGAGGATCTCCAGACCCACTTCTCCCAATACGGAGAGGTCGCCCAGGCCCAAGTCAAGTTCGACCGCATGACGGGCAGGTCCCGAGGATTCGCCTTCGTCGAGTTCGTCAACGGAGAGTCGTGCAAGCTCGCTCTTGCTTCTCGCGAGCAGGCCATCAAGGGCAAGAACGTAAGCATTCCAATTTTCCTATTATTATATTATTTGAGAAAGTAAAGAACTCGAAGATAGCTAATTGCGTTTGTTTGCAGGTTGAGGTCAAGCCCGCCAAGTCGAGAGAAAACAAGAAGGTCTTCGTCGGAGGACTTCCTTCTGATTTCTCCGAGGAGGAGCTCAAGAAGCACTTCGAGCAGTACGGCCGCGTTGAGGACATCGAGTGGCCTTTCGACAAGATCACCAAAGCCCGCAGGAACTTCGCCTTCATCGTTTTCGAGGAGGAGGATTCCGCCGACAAGGCTTCTGCTCAGATGAAGCAAACCTTCGGTTCTCGCGAATGTGACGTGAAGAAGGCAGTTCCTCAGGCCAAGAGATTCGGCCCCGGAGGAACTCGGGGAGGAAGAATGGGATTCGGAGGCAGAGGAGGCGCCAATGCTAACTGGTACCACTGGCAAATGGGAGGTATGCCTTATGGAGGAGCTGGATGGAGCGGTGATTGGTACAATGCTGCTGCCAACTACTATGGTCAGAACGGAAATGGATACGGAAGCGGCGGATATTCCCAGAGTGAGTGATATGATATGTTCTCTCTATTATATTCTATATATTCTATTACTTCCAGTAATTGGAAACACGGATATTTGTCATAGAAATAAATTTTGGGCAGGTTTCTGAAAAAATCTTTGAAAAAACCTTTTGTTTCAGATGGAACCGGATCGTACGACTCGTACACCCAGCAGCCCTCTGGTCAGCGTAACGGGGCCCCCAACAACCGTGGTCCTTACGCTCAGGCTCAGGCTGCTCAGCAGTATTGAAAATCTACATCAAGCGTCCCCGTTCGCTTTCCATCAGGCGTTCACTTTCAATTCCGTTCCTTCATAAGACCTTGACTAACACGTCTATTTACTACCTAGATTCCCTGCAAACTTCTGTCGTTTCGATTTTTATCGTAGTTCTTTAGTAAGCTTTGCACTGGATCTCTCATCCAGCTGCCTCAGCACGTTCTGCACTTTGTGTCACCTAGCACGTCTCTTTTCCTAATATTCTCTTTTGCCATCTGCTTCGCAGAATGGAAATGTCTAACATCTTCAATTTCAAAATTTCATCAACATTGTACATAATTGCGTACGTATCGATCGCATTTTGTCTCTGATATCCGATTGTTCAAGTAAGTTAGATTGAAGATAAGATCAAACGTTAGTAAGTTGTAACGTAACGTAAGAACAACGGTGCCTCTAGGTCAGTTGATTTTAAGTAATCATCTGAGTCGATCTACGCTCTTATGGTTCATTGACCAATTCGATCTGAAACCGCTGATGTTCACCATTTTTTTGTTACTGGCTCGCCACTGCGGATCTCTGAGATCTCAGTGACGTGCTTTTCTCCATTTTCCCCGTGCCCTTCTGTCTCTCCTTTTCTATCTCTTTCTATCTCGTTGTTATGAGAATCGTTTGATTCTTCATCGTTGTCTCTTGTTACTTCATAGCCCTTCTGGTGCTGTGTTTACCTCTGTTTACCTTTGTTGTCTAGGTTGTTAACAACTTGTTTGGCATATGAGGTATGCTGAAGCGTGACGATTATAACATCGGACGACGAAGTTTAGCGTGTTAATAAATGTCTTTTGAAGGACTATGTGTTCATGTGGCAATTGCAAGACTGTTTAGTTCAGTGGGAAGAATATCTGGGTTCCAATGGCAAAGGGAGAGAAAGAATAAGGCTGTTAAGATGACCTCGAGCCTGGATAACTTTATCAATTCGGTCGTTAGTGTGATCACTGGAGATGGACGGAACATCGTCGGTCAGCTGAAGGGTTTCGATCAACTGGTTAACCTGGTTATGGTGGACAGTCATGAACGGGTGTTCTCGGAGAAGAGAGGAGTCGAATTGGTCCCTCTCGGAGTCTACATCATTAGAGGAGATAATGTGTTCGTTTCTTTAATTATTATTATTTGGACTAATGATAATTTGTTTTCGAATTACGATGATTTAGAATAGAATAGATTTATCCGCACAGTTGGAATTGTTGTGGGGTGGGGTGGGGAGGGGGAAGGGGGATGGAACAAGTAGAACAATATAATGTGTGAGATAGGGGAAACTAAGCGAGTAGAGTGACCAAGTTTACAGATCATCCAACCTCCTTACACATCACATTCATGAACTCTGTATAGTTTGTAGGTATCTTTCCTTTTCGAAGTACATCATACAGTACTTTACCTACTCTGTTCGCAAAACTGTGCTCGCGAATCTTAGTTCTAAATTTTTCTCGACACACTTTGAAGCCTCCGCCTCTGAGATTAGATTTGGATAGAACAAGAAAATCGTTTCTGAACCGGGACAATCTCGAATTCCCGAACAGCATTTCATAATTATTATATTATAGTTTGAAGTCATTGACCTTACGACGGTACATCAGCGTATTGAGTTTGAGCATCTCGTTTCGTTCCACTGGTAACGGTCTGTTTTCAAAGTTGTATCCCAAACATTTGTAGCTAATCAGCCTCGTCACTTTGTTTTGCAGCTTTTCGAGTTTACCAGCTTCTCTATCAAAAACTGGGAAAGCGACGCTAGGACTGAATTCTACCATTGGCCTAACGTAGGTAGTGTATGCATTGAACATTACTGCAGCATTGTTGGTGCTGAGTCCACGGAAAATTAGGTTGGAACGGAGCGCAGCTTTTTGGATCATTATGTCAAAGTGTTCTCTGAATGTCAACTCGTTATCGATCTGAATGCCTAGATCTCTCATCGACGATTTCTGATCGATTGGAATGCCACTCAAATAATACTTCGATAACTGATTTCCATTTCCTAAGTGAAGCACATTGCACTTCTCACTTGCAATACTCAATTGCCAAATGTCGCTCCACTCCAGGATGTAATCAATACATTGCTGAAGTTTCAGAGGACCACGTGACTCATCTTTTTCGAATGATAGGAATATTTTAAGATCGTCTGCAAAAGTAAAGCTTTTGCACCCATTCCTTTCTATAACCTGCGATAAATCAGCAGTATATAGATTGAATAGGAGAGGACCCAGAACTGATCCTTGTGGGACTCCACTAATGACCGGTCTTGATTCCGATAATGTCGTTTTGACTCTCACTTTGAATACTCTGTTTGATAAGTATTCCTCAATCCATTTCACGGTCAGCATTGGAAATCCCATTTTGGAAATCTTTTGAATCAACTTTGAATGGCTCACTGTGTCGAATGCTTTGGCATAATCAAAGTATATCACATCGACACACCTGTGCTCATCAATTGCTTTGGACCATTCATTGACCACCTCGATCATTTGTGTTTCAACCGAGCGGTTTTTTTCGAAAGCCGAACTGCGTGTCAGGGAAGAGACCGTAGCTCTCACAGTCAGCAATCATTTGTTTAGCAATGCATTTCTCAAATACCCTACAGAAGAAGCTTGTGATTGACACAGGTCTGTAGTTTGACGGGTTTGAAAAAGGAGCTTTCTTTTTGAGAGGTGTTATTGTTGAAGAGCGCCACCGGTCGGGAACTTGTGATAATTCATACGACTTGCGAAAAATGATCTCAAGAGCAGCAGAGAGAGGGACTGCAGTTGATTTAATGAAAAGCATAGATATATTATCTGGAGTTCGACACGATGATGCTTTCCACTTTTCAATAAGCTCACAAATTTCAAATCGACAGAAGGGGTCGTCATAAAAATTCAAAACTTTCTCTCTTTCATGAGAAAAAGATGGGGTGTCACCATTGTCTTTGGTGAAAACCCTTGAGAATGTCTCTGCCAGTAATTCTGCCTTATCGCTGTCCGACTAAATTTGATGGTTTGATTCATCTATGATACAGTCTACAGCAGAAGTACATGCATTAGAAAGTTTCGATTTTATGTAACCATAGAATTTCTTCTGGTTCTTAGTCTCTATGATTTTTCTCTCGTAATTGTGGTGGTACTTAGTCACTTCCTGGTTATATTCGGCATGAAGCTTTTCAAAACGTTTCTTTGACGAATGTTTACCGTCATTCAAAAACGTTATCCAAGCATCGTGACGTTTCTTGGAGAGTCTATGAATATGACCAGGCAGTGGTTTCCCAGTTGAATCTATCCTCATCAAAGGGACAGATTTCTCGATTATTTCCTCGAGTAGATGAATTAACTTCTCATACATCTCATTCACAGTTTCACTCACATTGAAAAACAGAAGCCAGTCAATACTAGAAAGCGAAGAATTTATCGCAGCATAGTCCGCTTTTCGAAAATTCTTTACATATCTAGCTTTTTGCGGCTCTGTTTTCATCGTCAATTGGAATGTGAATGCTATATGATCTGAATTGCCATAGTTATTTTTGAGAATCAAGTGGCCAATTCACTTCTGGGAGATTGAAATCACCAACGACAACTGTTGTATGTGTGCATTTTGAGAAGTCATGTAATTTCTCCCAGATAAACGCGCTATTAGTTTGAGACAATGCAGGGACTCTGTATACCAGAATAATTCGCGTGCTCTGGGTACCAACAAGCTGATGATCTATTTTGATTGGGGATGTACGAGAACGGCTTATCGGTCGAGTTCGCCCTCTCTTCGCGTGTCAATGAGGGACGCAGCCAGACATGGTTGAAATTGGCCAACAAGTGCCGTCTTGAGATGACCAGGCATTTAGGTTGATACTAGATATAATTCTTGAATGACTAGGTCTCTTGTGAAGCGAAAAGTATGAAGTTCATACTATGAACTCGTAGCGATTTAATACCCGGTCACTCAGATCCTATCATTTGTTGCACTCTAGGAAATTGGTGTATTCAAACAAATGACCGTAACCTCTCAATCTCTAGTTGAATAGTTCATCTAACTATTTAGGCTCCGATAGAAGACTGATAACTTTTAGTTTCTGCAGATCTAGTGCAATGCCTCTTCCCCTTCTAGTCTCTTCTTAAAATAGTCATCCCTTCTCTGTATTCTCCTTCTCACTACTCTCTCACGGTGATGGCACGTTTTGGAACCTCCATTTTGGAACCCTGAGAAATGACCATTTTGGAACTCTCTCAAAACAATGGGAAGGGACTTTAGAACTGTAATTTGAATACAGGTAACATTGCTACTCTCATATATGATGAATAGAAACATACACGTATTCAAATTACAGTTCTAAAGTCCCTTCCCATTGTTTTGGTAGGGTTCGAAATGGTCATTTTTCAGGGTTCCAAAATGGAGGTTCCAAAACGTGCCATCACCCTCTCTCACTTGTTTTGCCCACTCATTGATTACGCGTTGTCGTTCCCAAGACAGTACATCTTCAAAAATTTATTAATAAGACCTGCAAAAATAGGGTCTTTCATATTGAACTATCCGGATTCCTTGTATTGATGGTGTTTACTTGTTATCCTTTCCATTAAATAGTTTTCTTTCAGGGCGGTAGTGGGAGATATCGACGAGGAACTCGATAAGAGAATCGATCTGGAGAAGGTGAAAGCAGCCCCTCTTGCTCCCATCTGGATTGCTGGTTAAGAGGAGAAGAGAGGGAGGGGAGGAGGGGGGAGGGAAGAGAAGAAGAGAAGAGAGTCACGAGTGTGGCCTTCGCCCTATTCACCACTCGGTTCAGTCATTTCCCCTTCCCAATCACACTTCTTCGTCCTAGTTATACTCTATTTTCGAGCACCTCCTAGTTTACTTCGATCAATAAGTTGCTCTTTCTCTATTTTCGCTCAACGATCTTCTTCCTGGCTGGCTTTATTGCCCCTCGTTATTCTAGTATCGATCCGCTTGTATGGTTGACACGGGCCTTCTCACTTTGTATCCATAGCTTAAATCATTCTTAAACGTATTTTCCCAATCTGATTTTGTACAATATGCCTAAATTTAGTGAATTTAATTTATTCTTGCTAATTTTGCCCTTCCCTTTCAGTTTTCCCATTGTAGTCGAGCTCATGAGCAGTCCTTTCGATGAGCGCATTCAATGGTAGATAAGGTGATTTTCGATCTCCCTCTCGTCAGTCTCCTCTGATGTACAATTATGTAGTTCCTCGTTGATGTAGTAATAAATTGTTATCACTTGGAAATGTATTGATTCTTTATCGATTGAGTCGGTAATTTCCGATCACCATACCTGTTGACTCACACTGATGCGCTCTTTGTCATCCAGTGTTTGTTCAGATTATTGAGTCGTGAAGAGGAATTGAGGAAAAGAGAGAATAGAGATATTCTCTTGGGAAGAAAGGCAAGCCATGTCTTGTCCTGAGGTGAGATAATTCGTCTATCTATCGATAGTTATTGATTCGTTATGATCATATTGGTTGATTAATGTTGGAGTAGGGCGAGCAGAATTCTATATTACACATGAAACATGTCTACAGTTAATTGTAGAGATGGATGGAAAGAGACGCGGATGCAATCATCTACAGTGATGAGGAGCCCGAGCAGGTCAGCACTTATCAATCTGTTGATTTGTGTTGTGGGCTCTACTTCAGAAGACGGGATTCTTTATGTTCATAATACACATTTATAATTTATAATTTACTCCTTCTAGCTGACCGGGTGATTCACATGCATAACTGAGAATGACCAAAGCTATCGTATAGTGAATGTGACCTATCATAGATTAGGGCTAGGCTTAATTTGTAGGCCCCTTTCGTGAACCAATCCTGTGTCTTCTGAAGTAGCTGAAAGCTATCGAATATTATAAAATGTTATATATTATCTCTAAAAACTAAATAAATGTTCAACTCCAAATTAGAGGCTGGTCGATACGGTACTTTCCTAATTTGACTATATTATTGGGCGAATATATGCGTTCTCAAGTTTCTAAATTTCTAAATGGTAAGCATCTTTGTGTTTGATGAGATTTATAGGACACACCTTGATTCGCACATACATAGACATTTATCTAGTCGTATGTTAGTTGACTTATGATGAATTGATTTCAGAGCGATTCAAGAAGTGAAGAAGAAGAAGAAGAAAATAAATGGGAGATCGATTGGGATGACATGGAATGTGTAGATGAGTACGGAGAAGACGGAGATAAAGAGACTAAGGTAACTACCCATTTTGAGAATATTTATATTTAAAAATACAATATATTGAGTTATCCTAGTTTTGTATTGAAAAGTAGAGGTATGACACGGAACAGAACGTATTTTGTAGGATTGCTGTCATCATGGGAAGAGTATTATTGTGATCAATATCGCATAAACCCAGGAACAACCATTTCATGATATTAGGACTACTATAAAAAAAGATTCTGCCCCGTTGCGGGAATGTCATACCCCCCACAAAAGTTATGGCTAATTTTTTGATACAGATACAGATACAGATTTTATCCTGTCCTCAAGGCACTGGGCCTGCAGGATGGTAGCTTCGCTAGGGAGGGAGTGGGATCTTCGATTTCAAGGTGTCTGGGTCAAGGGATGAGGGAATCTTCTTTGGCTTGTTGGGTCTACTGTTGGAATGGTCTTGGTCGATCTCCATTGAGCTTTGAAGTAGATCATCCAGCCTCCGATGATGGCGAGTGAGTGCTGACGTGGACTATTGATTGACTCACGAGGCAGACTTGACGATCTGGGCCTTTCTTGACGGTAGATCACTTGAGTCGGTTGATACCCATCCGGGGTCTCCTCTTGAAGCGTACCAAGTGGGCGATTCTCACCGGGTTGCCCAAGCTGTCGGGTGAGGATTCTTCAAACTGGGTCGGAATGGGGCGGGGTGAGACGAATGGAGGGGACCGACCGCCCGTCACGAGCGCAAGAATGGAGAAATTTTTTGATAAGAGAAGATAATTTTTTGGGGTTCAATAATATTTTTTGTAAATGGTATATAGAAGAGGATGAATAGAGATGATGATTGAATGGTTGCAGTTTGTGGGAGAAGAATCTTCCGAAGGGGAATTGGATGATCTGCTATTGGATCCAGGTATCCATCATTCTATTCTTGATTTGATTCTCAATCTTCTTGCCCAAAATGTGACACTCGAATTAATATATTCCAATATCTATTTTAGTGCAGGAATGTGTATTCTTTCAGTGGACGAACTGCTCGATGGACCTGCTTCGAAGGAGAAGAAGGAGAAGGAGAGAGAGAGAAGGAATCGATCTATGGATGACAAGTGCGCCCCTCTACAGTACCCCTCTTCCGTCTACCGTATCCGAATAGAGAACTACTCTCTTTCGTCGAGTCGCCATCCCCGACCTACTTGTGGATGAGAGTGCAGTGTGTCCCCTTTACAGGAAAGAATCGGATGAAGAGGAAGAAGGAGAAGAAGATGCAGGAGATGGAGACCCATGGAGTAAATGGGTGGGAATGGATAGAAGTCAGGAGAAGAAGGAAGAGAAGGAGAAGGAGAAGGAGAGGGGAGAGAAGAGGGAGGAAGGAAGAAGAGTTGAGAAGAAGGACGAGAAGAGGGATGAATCGAAAAGAGACGATAGGAAACCAACGTTGGCTGAATTAGTTTTGAAAGGGAAGTTGAGTGAAGGAGAAGCGACGAGAGATAAGAAGAATGGAGGAAGGAGAAGAAGAGAGAGAGAGAGAGAGAGATCCCCGCCTCGACGAATGCCCTCTCCCTCCTCTCCCCCCTCTACCCCCTCTCATATGAGAAGAAGAGAAGAGAGAAGGAAGAGTTCACCATTGAGAGATGGAAGAAGAATCTCTCCTTCTTATGAGAAGAGAAGGGATAGATCACAGATCAGAAGAATCCCCCCTTCTCTATCTATGGACAGAAGAAGGAATCCATCCCCCATGAAGAAGGAACGAAGAGAGAAGAGATCACCTGAGAGAAGAAGAGAGGGAGGAGGAGGAGGGGAAGGAGGGGGAGAGGGAAGGAGGGGCAGTCATCGTCCCTCCTCTCCCTTTAGATCCAAGATGAGAAGGGATAGATCACCCCTCCCTTCTCTCCCTTATCTCATCCATAAGAGAGATGCCATCCCTATCCCTCTGATATCGTCTCCCAATCGAGTGAGAATGGGTGAGAGAAGAGAGAGATCAAGGTCTCCCCTGGTCTCTCCTCGGAAGGATCTACCCTCTCTACTCGATGTGAAGATACTTCCCCTTCTACCTCCCAGAATGGAGGGAAGAGTCAAGAGATACGAGAGAGAAGAGAGGGAAGAGAAGATGGAGAGGAGAGAAGAGAAGGAGAAAGGAAAGGGTGAGAGACTAGGAATAGTCTCACTCCTTGATAGGGGTGTAGATGGAGGTTGATTACAGAGAGAATCGAGAAGATGGAGATAGATGGAAGAGAGGAGAAGAAGAAGGATGAAAGGAAGGAAGAAGAAAAGACTGAAGAGAGAAAGAGACACATCCCTATCGTATGGAATGACACGGAGACTCATGCCAAGACGATTCATAGAAGGTGAGGACGGGGGAAGGGAGGAGGAGGGGGGGGGGTAGATGGAATAGTTAGGCAAAATAACAGTTTAGAATTACATATAATATTTGGATTGGATTTATCATTTTTTCTATGTGAAAAATTGATGGATTTGAATTCAGTATCGGCCACATGGAAGGAATGGAAATGATGGAGAGAAAGAGGAAGGACGAGGAGAGGAAAGAGGAAGAGAAGAAGGAAAAGGAGAAGGAGAAGGAGAGAACAATCGGAGTGGCAATGATCCCTCTTTCCATGATGGGAAGAGTTGGCAAGTGGTATGTTGTTCTTATATTCACAATGTATATTTAAATTAGATTATGTATGTACAACTGATGAAATGCCAATTTGAGCCTTGATGATCCGCAGAGAAGGATGGTTAGTATTCCTACGAAGGGCCAAATTGAACGAATCAAGAGGTTAGCGCGTTATTTCTGCTCGGCAAACCAGTTCGAACCATTACAAAATAAACAATATCGTGATATGAATGATATAACTTTTCAGTCTCGAATTTTCATCTGTATATGGGTCATCGATGCAAAAAGATCGGACAGTGAGGAACAGGTTCGCTTATTTATCAATAATTTAGATTAAACCTGTGCAGATTTAAATTGATTTAACATTACTAATAGTCGAGAAATATCACATGTAAATGCAAGATATTGTTTTTATTTAGATTACGACATTTTCTTTAACAAATTATACCGTTCACATATGGATTTCAGTTTGGAATTGGTTGACGGGCGTCCCCAACCAAAGGAATTAGTGAGGATAATCATGAACAACGAGTATGTTTATTTCTCTTTCTCTTTTGGTACAATACGATACAATATTTATGAAGTCCTGAAGGCACTGGACCCGCGGGATGGAAGATTCTTTAGCGAGAAAGTGGGATCTTCCATTTGAAAGTGATGGGATCAAGGAATGAAATCTTCTTTGGCTTCTTGGGCAGACTGTTGGAAAGGAATTGGAAGATCTCCTTAAAAGACGAAAATAAATTCATGCGTCGTCGAGCTGAAATATTTACTGTAGCAAACACACACAATGATGATCGTAAGGTCACTTTATTCATTTTCAAACATTTTTTTTTAAACGAACGAAAATGCAGTATTTGTCTGGCTAACGTCAACAATTTAACAGATAACAACAACTAAATAAGTATCATTCACGGAACAATGTCATAATCTCATGAGTGGAGGAAATACGGCACATGATTCAAATAATGATCTCTATTATAGACAACATCTGTGAGATAAAGTCCTTGAGGCGGAGCAATTGGAATATGGGTCGTGTAAAAATGGGTTGGATCTGGATTATCTAAGAGCCACCTCACTTGGGATGGAGTCATTCTACCGTATGCCACTCCGACAATGCACGACATCATACGGCGGATCTACATTTGGGTTTCGTTCAGAGATACATTGAAGCGTAAGTAGGCAAAAGTCGAACCTGTTCTCGAAGGAACGATCGCGCTACTACAGTTACATTGTAGTAGTCGTATAGGTCATTCGGTATTGCAATTAAACAAACAACTAAACAACTATCATTGACGGAACAATGTTAACAACCTAGACAACAAAGGTAAACAGAGGTAAACACAGCACCAGAAGGGCTATGAAGTAACAAGAGACAACGATGAAGAATCAAACGATTCTCATAACAACAAGAGAGAAAGAGATAGAAAAGGAGAGACAGAAGGGCACGGGGAAAATGGAGAAAAGCACGTCACTGAGATCTCAGAGATCCGCAGTGGCGAGCCAGTAACAAAAAAATGGTGAACATCAGCGGTTTCAGATCGAATTGGTCAATGAACCATAAGAGCGTAGATCGACTCAGATGATTACTTAAAATCAACTGACCTAGAGGCACCGTTGTTCTTACGTTACGTTACAACTTACTAACGTTTGATCTTATCTTCAATCTAACTTGCTTGAACAATCGGATATCAGAGACAAAATGCGATCGATACGTACGCAATTATGTACAATGTTGATGAAATTTTGAAATTGAAGATGTTAGGCATTTCCATTCTGCGAAGCAGATGGCAAAAGAGAATATTAGGAAAAGAGACGTGCTAGGTGACACAAAGTGCAGAACGTGCTGAGGCAGCTGGATGAGAGATCCAGTGCAAAGCTTACTAAAGAACTACGATAAAAATCGAAACGACAGAAGTTTGCAGGGAATCTAGGTAGTAAATAGACGTGTTAGTCAAGGTCTTATGAAGGAACGGAATTGAAAGTGAACGCCTGATGGAAAGCGAACGGGGACGCTTGATGTAGATTTTCAATACTGCTGAGCAGCCTGAGCGTAAGGACCACGGTTGTTGGGGGCCCCGTTACGCTGACCAGAGGGCTGCTGGGTGTACGAGTCGTACGATCCGGTTCCATCTGAAACAAAAGGTTTTTTCAAAGATTTTTTCAGAAACCTGCCCAAAATTTATTTCTATGACAAATATCCGTGTTTCCAATTACTGGAAGTAATAGAATATATAGAATATAATAGAGAGAACATATCATATCACTCACTCTGGGAATATCCGCCGCTTCCGTATCCATTGTCAGTAGAGTACTGATTACGGTTCTTTTCTCTTCAAGGGTTGATAGATTCTTACGTTTAATATTTGCAGTGCGGTGATGGAAGAAGTGGAGTCGAATCAGAAGAGAGGAATAGATCCAGTGAAGGAGAGAAGAGAAGGAGATGGAGATGAACGAGTGGAGAAGGAGGATGAAGATGAGGATGAAGGGTAGGTCACTCACTCCCTCTCTAATACTCATTAGCGCTGATTAGTACATAATCTAAGATGGGATATATATGAGCCCGTTTGCCTTATTTTCGAGCAGGGTCTGGCACAGATTTCGTAACGATGACGAAATCGATGATTGCGAAATCTGAGCACGGGAGGTCGATTGACACTTCTCCGGAGGTTCTCCGATGATTTTGATGCGAGTTATGAGCTAAAATGTGAAGATTTCGTAATGATGACAAAATTAAAGATCGCGAAATCTGAGCACGGTAGGTCGTTTAGCAATTCTCCCGAACCTCTCCGATGATTTTGAAGCGAGTTATGAGCGAAAATTTGAAGATTTCGTAATGATGACGAAATCTAAAATTGAGAAATCTGATTGTGAGCACGGGAGGTCGTTAAGAGATACTATCTGAGAAAAAAGAGCTTTCTGGACTATAACCGTACAAGGGAAAATAGATTCCCACGAAAATTGTGCCCTAGGTTCAACTTTTGACGTAGAGTTCGAAAATCTAGCTTAGGAAGCCGTACCTCCAAAGTCTCATTCCCTGTGGAACACTTTACCTAGTGCTGTCGTTTTTCATATCTCATGAACGGTGCTTCGTAGACCCACAAAATTATAGTAATGAAAAAGTCGATTTTCTTTTGTCTCAGAACTTTTTGACTATAGGAGTTTCTGATGTATTTTTACTCGTAGATTCCGAATTTCTATACTAGAGATCATGAAATCAAAATATAAAAAGTTGTGCTCTAAAAACTGATTATTTTGAGGAGTTTTTCTCTTCGGCGAGTCATCAGACCACATAGTGGAATTTCAATTTCTATGAAAAGAATATCACAAATGCAGTTTTTGACGAGAAATCGAATGAACTTGGTTAGAAATCTCCCTAGAAACAAACAATATTCCATGAGAGAAATTTAAATTTTCAGACGGATCTAACTTTTTACTCAGTTGAGCTAGCTCTTCGGTCTCAGTTGTAAAAATGCTTATCTCGTCGAGATCTTTCAGAATTACTATAATTTTGTGGGTCTACGAAGCGCCGTTCATGAGATATGAAAAACGACCGCACTAGGTAAAGTGTTCCACAGGGAATGAGACTTTGGAGATACGGCTTCCTAAGCTAGATTTTCGAACTCTACGTCAAAAGTTGAACCTAGGGCACAATTTTCGTGGGAATCTATTTTTCCTTGTACGGCCGTATGTCTGAAATCTCAGATATTGCCTCTTAAGCACTTCCCCCGAGGCTCTCCGATGCTTTTGAAGCGAGTTACGAGCGAAAGTGTGAAGATTTCATAATGATGACGAAATCGATGATTGCGAAATTGTTGCTGTCGGTGAAAAGCGATGACGATTCTGAGTCGATTGACACTGTTCACGATCTTTTCGGACGAGTTTGAGCTGAATTAGGCGCGAAAAGACGTATTGCGTAAGGATGACGAAATGTTGCATAGTGATGACGAATTTGAAATCGATTTTTGAAAAGCTCTTCGAGAGGGCTCGAATAGTTATGGACTTGTCAGCATGACATACGGACAAACAGACAACGTGACACACAGACAGACATTATGGTTTGGTAATCTTTACAAGGGAACCGCAAAAGGTGACCTTGCTCCCGATGAAATTCGTTGCCAGGGATCGATAGACACTCCCCAGGGGAACCTTTAACCGTTTTGAAAAGGGACCGCACTTTGTTGCTAAGCACCTGAAATAGGTCATGGTTGCGCGTTAGCCTCACCTTTGGGATGTAGTTGGTTCGATCCCCGACTGCTCCAAAAGATTTCGCAATATTTTTGCACACTTTTCGTGTTATTCCCATGATTTTAAGAGGGCATGACAGAAGCGCCAACGACAAAAGCGCCAACAGGGTAGGAAAATCGCCAACGACAAAAGCGCCAAATGCTATAACTCAGTCCGGAATGATGCTAGAGAGTTCTGGTTGGGTTCATCGGATAGCTGGTGATAAGGGCTATGTTCACTGATAAGACCCTTATCAATGATTTGGTGATAAGATGATAAGACTTATCAGGTAATAACCCTTATCACCAGCTATCAGATGAACCCAACCAGAACTCTCTAGCATCATTCCGGACTAAGTTATAGCATTTGGCGCTTTTGTCGTTTTCGGCATTTGGCGCTTTTGTCGTTGGCGCTTCTGTCATGCCCCCGATTTTAATTTAACCTATATCGACGTTTATTCCCTCTTTCGCAGAATCGAAATAAAACATTGTGTTGGTTGAATACTGGATTTGATTCCGCGAAAGAGGGAATAAAAATCGATTTAGGTTAAATTCAAATCATGGGAATAACACGAAAAATGTGCAAAAATATTGCACAATCTTTTGGAGCAGTCGGGGATCGAACCAACTACATCCCAAAGGTGGGGCTAACGCGCAACCTACTGAGCCTCGGACGTTAACACTTGGAGATGTTGAGATCCAGAACACACTTCACCGAGCCGCCCGCGCAAAATCCCATGTATTTAGCATGACCTATTTCAGGTGCTTAGCAGCAAAGTGCGGTCCCTTTTCAAAACAGTTAAAGGTTCCCCTGGGGAGTGTCTATCGATCCCTGGCAACGAATTTCATTGGGAGCAAGGTCACCTTTTGCGGTTCCCTGGGTAGAATTTTATGGCTAACACGCCTGTCTAATTCATTTTTCATGATTTTCAAAAATAATTTTTAAAATATCAACTTTTTTTTAAATTTTAAAATATCAACGGAGAGGCAAAAGTATCCTTTGCCTTTAGCATAGATCGAACAGGAATCACGAGAGGATTTCAACTCTATTTTTTGTTTTGAAATCGGGCATGCACCGTTCGAGATAATCGACTTATAGTGTACCGCAATGGCGAGAAATTGAGACTCCTCTACCTCCTTCCCCTCCCCTCCGTTCCTAGGGCGCTCTCTCAAAATTCCCCACGCTATCTCGCCTCGGCGGGTCAAGGAAGGGAATGAAGGGGATGCGTGCCCCTCGATTATTCGCTATTGCGGCACACTGTAAGTCGATTATCTCGAACGGTGCAAGAACGATTTCAAAACAAAAATAGAGTTGAAATCCTCTCGAGATTCCGGTTCGATCTATGCTAAAGGCAAAGGATACTTTTGCCTCTTTAAAAGTTGATATTGGGGTGTCCAATAAGTTCGCGGACTTTTTTTTACTTTCAACTCTTATACCTTTTCTCTTGCACAATATTGAACACGAAGTAGGAGAGACGGGTGTATTGTTAATTTAAAAAAAATTACACCAGTTATCTAATGAGATGGCAGAGATAACTCAACTTTTTACTTTCAGCTATTTTTGGGAAGGTAAATTTTAACATTTTGAAATTTTGCAAGCTTTGTGGTCTCTATACTCAACTCAAATAGCGATTATTATTGTTTTTGATTTATTCTGAATAACTTCTAACCATTTTCGATAGGAAATTCGCAATTTTTTCTAAAAATGTGCGTGAAATGTTTCGTAGTGCTATTCCAATGTGATTCGGCAAGCCGGAAAAGCGTGCGATTCACTCTTCATCATTCACCCGCTCTCTAGAAACTATAATCAGATTTTTAGCTCTCCGCTAAAGGTGAACTGGGTGATTTTTGTGAGGTCTGGTTTGGAAGACTTAATTTTTGGATCCTGTTATATTTTTACGGGCTCAAGTGCCTAAATTGTACAGCAGTGGTTGCTCTTCCCAACGCCCCTTAGCAGGACTCGTTGAGCATCAAACCGACTGAGAAAATATTTTTTGAAAAACAGCCCGCGAACTTATTGGACACCCCAATATTTAAAAAAAATATTTATGAAAATAATGAAAAATGAATTAGACAGGCGTGTTCGCCATGTAATTCTACCCCAGGAAACATTTTCACCTAAAATTAGCACTCTCGAGAACCGAGTAACATGCGAAAATGTGATTTCGACGTGACGCCGTCTGAAGCCAACGAAGACTCTACGAGCGAAATGGATCTGCCCATCGTTATCAGCACCCTCGATAACCCGAAAACACACCGTTAGAAAATCGACCCTTTTGAGCTGTGCCAGATCCTTCCGATTCTGCTCGAAAATAAGGCGAACGGCCTCATATGTAACTGATTGGGTATTAATGTGTGTGATTGCAGTGGTTGGCTGTCCACTAGACTGCAAGAAGGAATGAATGGTATGAGGACGGAGAGAGGGGAGAAGAGGATGGTCAATCCTTCTGCTGCTGCTGCATTGTCAGTTTGGATTATCCTTGGCCATTCTGATGCTTTGCCCCTATTTTGTATTTTGATTAAATTAAAATGAGAAGGACATCCTTCGCGCACCCCTAAAGATCCGTCAGTTCAATCAAATTTTACTATCGACTTTATGTTTAAAAAAACACATAATCGATCAGAAGAAGTGATTATAACGATCTCAACTCTTGAAACTATTATATGGTACGTGCTAGATATTCCCTCGAAGCAACTAATATCAATGGCTCCTTGGTATAAAACTTTTGTATTAAACTTTTTCCCAGTAGTGATCCTTGTTCTTTCAGCCGTCTATTCGATCGAGCAGCTGCTTCTGCTGTTTGCAGTTCCACTCTCAAGGATGCTAAACCCATGATGTAACCTATTTTACTCATCTTGAAAATTAAACTAATATTTGCCAGATGATGTTCATAGTCGATATCATTTCTAGTTGAGGTGATAACATTTTATTCAATTGAAATTAGATTGTTATTTTTATGATTCCAAAATTTATCGAATTGTCAACTTCAGGAAGGAAGTGCGTGGCTCACGAGATGCAAACGATTTATTCGGAGAGGAGAAAGGAGGAAAGGGAGGGAAGGGAGGGAAGCAGAATAAAAGAAGAATCCAGGAGAGAATTCAGATCATGTAAGATAATTGATATTACTTGTGAAAAATATGAAAGAGTGAAAATATGATGATCATTACAGGCCACACAATGACCGAAGTGGAAAAGCGAAGAGAAAGCATAGGAATAGATCTGGAGATAAAGGAAAAGGTATGTGCGGTTTGTTCAATCTACAAAGAAGATGTGACTTACTCCTAGATATGAGGCCGTTCGCGTTAGGATCAACAAGTGCCGGGAACAGGTAAAACATGGCATAGGCTCAAAAGTTGGCCCTAGAGGTAACTGTCGATTCTGAATCGATTGGTGGAGCCCGATTTTCGATCTGAGGCTTCTGAATCCCGGTACGGCACGACGTTAATTTGGCCAAAATCCGTTTCTGCGATAAAATCTGGTCCGGGAAGGGCGGAATTGGCCAAAATCCCGCATACCCGACCAGAATATCTTTTTTCGTTATCGAGAAAAAGTCGATTTTTGACAGAAGGAGTTACACCCGAAAACCCATTCACACAAGAGGGAGCATGTTCTTCTGATCATTTTGGTATATGGGGTGAAGGATTTCATCTCTGCCATAGTGGTTTCCCATCGGTTTTAGTGTCGCCAATTCGCGTTTTTGGCGGTTTTTTGAGTATAACTTTTTTGTTTCGTCTTTTCATGGCCTCGCACATAAAAATTCGGTTTCTACGTGCAAAAATACATCAGGAACGCATATATTCACGTAATTTCGAAAAAAAAATCGTAGAGCCTCTACGATTTTTTTTACACTAAAACCGATGGGAAACCACTATGGCAGAGATGAAACCCTTCACCCCATATACCAAAATGATCAGGAGAACATGCTCTTTCTTGTGTGAATGGGTTTTCGGGTGTAACTCCTTCTGTCAAAAATAGACTTTTTCTCGATAACGAAAAAAGGTAGTCTTAATTTTTTTTCCTTTTTTTAGAGAATAAAATTATGGTCGGGTATGCGAGATTTCGGCTAATTCCGCCCTTCCCGGACCAGATTTTATCGCAGAAACGGTTTTGGCCTAATTGACGTCGTGCCGTACCGGGATTCAGAAGGCTCAGATCGAAAATCGGGCTCCACCAATCGATTCAGAATCGAAAGTTACCCCTATGGCTAACTTTTGGGCATATCGGATTTTTTAAACTGTTCCAGTCCCCTGTTGTGGCCTTGTTGATCCTAACGCAAACGGCCTCATATGAATGATAACTTTTCCCTAGATATTAATGACAATATGATTCACGACTAGATCTAAAATACTTGGGTGATTGGATGGTATTACTTTTGTGAATCATGAGGGTTGGGTGAGGTCAGTGTGGGCTGGTATTCCATTCCAAATTTGAATACTCTGATGTTGTGAGGAGTGGGAATAATGACAAACCATGATAATTGTTTTCAGTATCTCAACAATCCAGTATTCGGCTTCTCGAATGTTACTATTGAAATATCTCGTATTTGTCATTTGCCCATTGTCCCCCTGTGTAACACGTACTAATTCATCGTGTTAGTAATTCTCGATAGTTTACTTTATCGCTCAAGAACCCCTATTATTCGCTAATCTGAGGGATTTCTGAAATTGTAGAACGTTTTGAGAGATTTTGCTATGAATCTACCTCACCACCCAGTGTTCCTAGTCCCAGTAGTAAACAGTGAATCGCTTCCTCCAATTATTAGTTATAGTGTTACTGTGCCACATTATTTGCCTTATCCTTGTATCTAATAAAAAAAAAGAGTATCTAATAAATTGTATTTCACTTAAATATGTTTAAATCACAACAAAAAAGTGTCTTAATTTCACTGATTATATTTGCAAAAAAACATCGTGTGAAAATAAGTGTGGACTGATTGAATATCAGTATGGCTGAGATCAACGAGAGAGCTTCTGTCTCGCAACCATCTTCACCCCCTCCAGGACCAACCCATGAGGTACACTGAAAGGAGACATTCTGGAGATTATTTAAGACGCTGTAGAAAGGACATAGTAGTGTCGAAATGGAATGACGGGAAGATGTAAAAATGAACTTGCATAGATCTCTCAACTAGCGGACGAGGCTCACGATAAGTTGGCTGCTCTTCTCCAGTCTCAAATATCGAGTACTGTGGAGGAATACAAAGTGATCGAAGAGATGAACAAAGTCACTGCTAAGAGGTATCACAGTCCATCATTCATTCTTATTAAAAATGCCTGTTTCAATTATGTAAACTTATATTTCTACATGTGCTTTAAAGACATCATATCGATGCGATTGATCTGGAATAGCTATTCTATATGGACGCATATGTTTCAGATACGAGGATATGAAAGTGGTGGCAGAGGGAGTGGGAGAAAAGCTAAAGAAGCTTGATATTACGTGTATGTTCACTTTTTTCTTTTTTTTCTGATCAAGTTCTAATTTATAAATGGATGAATTGTAATTGATAATGGTTGTAGACGAATCTCTCCGTCCATATCTCCGTCAAGTGGATGAATTGGATGAAGGAACCAAGAGATTGGAAGATGCACTCACTAAGATGGAGAACTATGTCACCAACCTTGGTCAGGAATGCATTTATTCAGATTATTGAATATACAGAAAAGTTATTTGTTTGATAAATGACTTTTCCTTTTTCAGAGATGAAATTGTCGAATCTGAAGCAATCGAGAGAGCAGAGGGAATGAATTCCGAGTAATGGAAGGAACGGATCTCATCTCACTTCACATTCCTAATCTACAACTTAGATGATTTTGTACATTCTCTCTAATTTCTCTTTAGATGAAGATAATATTGCTTACTGCAGTCTCTTCGTGGTTCGTGTCCGCTTATCTAGTCATTCATTATCATATTCCTCTGTCAGTCGACTAATTTAATTATGACTGTATGATAAAAAAACAACTAGATGAATCTAATGTAGATTGTTATGATAAGATGAAGTTTACACTGCGACTCGTATGGCACAGAGTGGGAGAGGTTGTAGAGTACTCAGTTTCCTCTTGTTGATGAGATCTTGTAGTGGAATGGATACGGGGGCAGTTCAAACAGTGAATGGAATTACTAATAGGGTACAGGAGAGATACTCATGAGAAGATGAAGGAAGAGTGATGGGAGAGAATGAGATTGAGATGAGATCAGGTGGATTACATCTATCATCTCTCAAAATAACAGTATGTATGTGTCCCTCCCCCCATCCGTGGAGTATTCCTACCACGAGGGAATGTTCCCATTCCCTTCCAACTCTCATTCAATATACATTATTATGGGATTCACCATCTGGTTCTACTATCTCTATCTCAAGAGGAGAAGGGGAGTCGAGACTAGTTGAAAGGGAGGTTCCATTCTATTCTGGCGCCAGTCTAATCTCTATTTCCTTATCAGTCTCATTTCCAGAGAGAAAATGAGACTTATCAATTGATCTCTCTCAAAACTCTGTTACGCAGCAGCCACTTCCGTTCTATTGTTGTTTTATGGCCAGTAAATTATTCCTCCCCCGATTGCTGCCCTCGTAAAGTTCACACTGGTTTAAGTGAATGATTTTCCATTCTATAGAAACTGTTGTATTCTATCTCTATTCGTTTTCCTCTATCTTCCAATTGTTTCTCCGTTTCTTCTGATTCATTTCTTCGTACGATCTAAAGAGGAAAAGGGAGATGAGAGAGGAGAAAGGAGAGAGGAGGAAGGAGAGAGGAGGGAGAACACCTCTCTTAGACTACTGACTTTAGACTATCTATCTTTAGACTCTTTCAGTCTCCATGCGTAGTTTGTGTCTCCATGTCTCACTTCCATTCATCTCTAATCAGAAACATCTTCCCATTCTCTCTCCAGTCCCTTCAAACTAGCTCCAATCTCCACATGGTTTCAAAATGTGTCTGATCGTATATTGAGTGTATCTATTCCTTGTATGATTCCCTTCATTCTCCCATTGACTCTTTGATCCCCCCTCTCCCCCCTCTTCTTCTTCCAATGGCTACTCTCATCTCTCCTCTTCTCACCATTATCCTCTTCACAAACTATGATTCCCCTTCTCCCGTTCAGACGCAAAGACGACCAACGGTTTTGTTTTACTCCTCTCTTCCCCTCCCCTCCCTCCCCTCTCTCCCCCTCTCTCCCAATCCCTCCACTCTGAACAATTAGAAGAGAGATTGGTCTATGCATCAAAAGAGAACATCTGATCAGAATAAGTGATATTGATATCAGTAAGATTGAAGGGCGGGGGGGGGAGGGGGGGGGGAAAGGGGGAGAGGGGGGAATGATAAGAGGGATAGATCCAGCTATCATCTGGCTCTTTCTTCATTCCCTCTGGCAGATTGCCAACACATGCTCCTTCCCTTCTCTCCATTATGGCCTATTCCCCTTTCTACTTCTCCGTTCATCCTTCCAACCTTCAGGAAGATCATGAGAGTTCCGCCCTCCCTCACCTCTTTCTTCTTTCATTCTTGGTTGCCCTTCTAAAGGCTAAATGTCTTCTCCTTCCCTCATGGCTAAGCCCATTGGGAGGAGTAGTGTACCCTTGTGTTCCCTTCTCTCAAATGAAGTCTCTCCTTCTCTTGATGAGAGTTCAGTCTCGTCTCTCCTCCAATCCATCAAAGTGACACCTCCTTCTCTCTCTCCATGCTCCCCCCATTACAATGTTTATCTGTCCAATGGAAAGGACAGCGTAAACCATCCCCAATTGCAAGTTCAATCAACCAAGTGGCAGGTACTCACTGCAAAACTATCACAAATATTAATTGGTGCTCCATTATTCTTCTGATTAAACATGCGGGATAGAAGAACTTGCTGATTTAGAATAATAAATTTTGGTCCTTCATTGTTTCGTCTCTTCCTACCAGAGATAGTCCTCATTTCCTTATTCTGCTATTCACATTCTTCAATGTTCCTTTTCAACGTCTCTCCTCTTCCTCATGTTATGAGGAAGATCCTCATCTTCCTCTTCATCTCCCTCCCCTCCCCTCCCTCCCCTCCCCCTCCCCCTCCCTCCTTTCTCTGATCTTCCTCTGACTCATTCCAATAATCCATCCTATGATCAAATACCATCTGATCCATCTGCCCTTTCTCACAGTCTCTATCTGGTTACCATGTCACGAATGATGAAAAAGTAAGAGAAGTTTGAGTTGCAAGAAGAAACAATTTGAGGAGGGAAGACGTAATGGTAGGTGACAGTCCAATGGAAGTCACTCAGCCTCTCCCCCTCCCCCTCCCCCCTCTCCCCTCCTACCTCCTACCTCCTCCCCCTCCCCTTCCCTCCCTACCCTCCTCCTCTCTTCCTTCTCTCTCCCTCTCGCTCTACTGATAATGAAAAGCATGGAGAGTGTCCATTGCGACCCTGTCTATTATTATACCCTTGGAGTGGATGGAATTGACCTTTCCATTCCATTCATCCATACTCCATTCTAACTGTGAAACTGCTCTCTTTCACTTCATCTCTCGATTCTCCCATTAGACTCGATTGGTTGTCCTTTCTACAGTCTCATCTATCCCTCCATTCACACCTTCCACTCTTCCTTCTTCTCTTCTCCTTCCGTTCCTCATTCATTTCTCTCACCATTTCTTCAAAGGGTCACTCGTACTTTCACAAAAAGTCTAGCGATTTGGCAACATTCAACAGAAAGGCGTCGCTCCCCCCCTCCCCCTGCCCCCTCCACCCCTCCTCCATCCATCCTCCACCCTACCTTTCTTTCGGGTCTTCACTGATTCACACTGAATCAATCCCCCTATCAGTAAGACGATTAGATCTCTCTCATCACATCAGCTCAGTCTCTCTTTTCCATCCAACTCCCCTCCCTCCCCCTCTCCCTCCCCCTCCCCCCTCCCTCCTTCTCTTCCCTCTCTCTTTCAAGTGTTCCAATCTCTTCCCTCGTGTAGTTTCTGATTCCGTCACACTCTCGAGAAAGAAGTCATTGTGTGTACTCACTCAATGGTCACTATGATCATCGGACAATCGAAGATCAGGGAGACTACCGTACTCCCCCCTGATCATGGATACTACCGTACCCCCCCCCCCCCCCCTGATTCTACGGAGATGAATGCCCTGACCTCATCCATCAATCTCAATCCGTTCCCACATTCTCTTGATCCTAGAGTGTAATCCACCCTCGTTTTCCCTTCCAGCTTCTCTTAGCTTCCGTTTGTTGCGAGAGATTCCCGAACGGTATGCTCTCCCCCCTCCCCCCTCCCCCCCTCCTTCTTCCCCCTCCCCCCTCTCCCTCCTCCTCCCTCCCTCCTTCTGCCCCTGTAGGGAGGGAGGTGTCTCTTCTGTCCACACTGAGATAGGGGCCGATCTCGTCTCTCTTCTAATCTCTCTAAGGGGAACACATTCCATCTGGGGAAAGGGACTACTTTTTGTTCTTCCCCTTCCGGTCACTCCTTCTGCCCTTCCCTTCCCTTCTCTCACTTTGAATGGCACTCTTCATCCATCGACGGGTTTCTTCCATTCCATCTCCATCTCACTTCCAATCGTCCCCTTTCAGTGCTCTAGTTGTTTCTTACACCCTCTGGACAGACTTCCCCTATATCAACTTCCACCCCCCCTCCCTCCCTCCCCTCCCCTCCCCCCCCCCTCCCCCCCTACCCCCCCTCCCCCACCCCTCTAGATCAGAGATAGATCACATCCTCCCTTGCCTATTTCTGATGCAACCTTCCTCTTCTTCCTCTCCTCCGTCTCTCTCTCTCTCTCTCTCTCTCTCTCTCTCTCTCTCTCTCTCCATCTATTCACACCTCCATCTTCATTATCTATCTCTTTTCAGGCTCCTTATCTCTAATCGCAACACGAGTAATCACTCCATTCTCTTCTCTCTTCATTCCATTCACTCTCTTTTCTTCCCTCACCTTCTATTCTCCATTCCAATCAGAGAGAATCGCCGGAAACAGTCATTCCACGCTTCATTTCATTCGTTGCAATAGATGGAACCACTCTTATTTTGATGAGTCCCATTCGAATCTGTGCCCTCGATTCCCTTCCATCATTCATCTTTCTGTCCACTCTTTCCCTTCTCTTTCCTCACTCCTTCTGGAATCCTCATCTGACGTCATCTTAGTGATCTCCAATCTGCTCTCTCTTTTGTTCCACCGTGCAACTTCTTTGATCTACTCTGCAACCCCCCCCCCCCCCCCTTCACTCTTATCTTCTCATTCTCTTCGACAGTGACGTCTATCAGAGGGAAGGGGATGGAGTATCCACGTATCCTTCGAGAGGAAGGAAGGAGGGGGGGGGGAGGGGGAGGGGGAGGGGAGTAGGGTTCATCTTCCCTCTTCCAGCATGGTTCCCCCCCCCCCCCCCCCTTACAACTCTCCTTCGTCCCTCCCTCTCTCAATCAAACAACACTTGGCAGGCCACGTTGAGTCTTGAGAGAAGAGAAAAGAAGAGTGATCGAGAGTATAGAGGGAGATGGAGAGAGGGGAGAGGGTGAGAGACGACTGTAGTCAATGAGAGAAGAGACCTCCTTGGAAGGAATGAAGGGTACTGTATCCATTAGGAGAAGGAAGATCGTCCCTGGAGTATCGAAAGAGAAAAGAGAAGATGGAATGGAGATGAAGAGTTGACAAAGTTATGAGAGTGGAGGAACAAGAGAGGAATGGGGTTCCCTAGGGGGTCTGAGACAGTGATGATAGTCTCCTCTCCCCTCCCCCTTCCTCCCCTCCCCCCTCCTCCCCTCCCTCCCCTTCTCTTCCCTCTTTCTCTCTCCCTTCCTTCTCCCCCTCCCTTCTCTCATCTCTCGAGAGTGGGGCTAACAGTGGTCTTCTCTTATCATTTCTCTACCCACTTCTCTTACTCCAATCCCTATACTCTTTTTCATATATCTTGGAGTAATACCAGACCAGAAAAACTGGCTGATCTTTGATCTTGACAGTCCATTATATCATCTGTATTGAGTGAATGTCTCTCTTCTATCGTCTCAGATTCACTAGAGTGTCTCTCCATCTGAATAGACTCTCTCTCTCCTTCTATGCCCTCTTTTCTCTCATGGGGATTCCACTCTTTCCATTCCAGAAGCAGACTCTTTCCCTTATCATCCTTATCAGTTAGTGCCACCTATCACTCCTCTCCGAATCCCCCACCCTCTCCCTCTCCCTCCCCCTCCCCCCACCCCTCTTCCCCTCTGCCCCTCCCCTCCCTCTCCCCCTCCCTTTCCCCCTCCCTCCTCTCTCTCTCGCTCAATTCTGACCTTTTCAAAAATCGCCATGCAACAGTTCGCACTTTTGTGCACAGATCGATTCGTGATTTTTCAAGTTTCGTAGGAATGAATTTGGTAGGAGGCTGAATCGTATTCGAGATCGTCTTTCTCACTCCCTATGGACATTTCTCTCTGTTTTTCCCATGTGTCTCCTTCTTTTTGTTTTCTTTTTCTCTTCTATAATTATGGATGCAACGAGGTCTCAACTCCTCGACCTCCACTCTTTCTTTTTGCCCCTCCGTCTATCATCATACGGGTATCCCCTTGATCTCTCCATCCTTCCATTCCCTCTGGCACGTTTCCCCCTCCCCCCTCCCCCTCCCCTCCTCCTCCTCCCCTATCCTCCTCATCCTCACAGGTAGATCATCTCTATTGGTCCTTGTTTCTTCTCTCTCATTTCTTCTTTGTGATTCATAATCTTTCCCCTTCCTTCTTTCATGTGATTCATTTAGGAGATGTTGCCTCTTTCAATCATCTCTCTTTTACCTCCCTCCCCTCCCCCCTCCCCTTCCCTCGATCTCTTCTGATTCTCTGTTCACTTCCTTCTCTTTATCTTCCCATCTCCAATCAGTCTCATTTCACTCAATTCTTCATCTCCTTCCCTCCTTCTTCTCTTCTTCTTCTCTCCCTTTCAAGAGTCCTCTCTCTCATCCATGAGATCAATCACTTCTCTCAATGGGTTCCATCTATTCCATCTATTTCTCGGTTCTTTCTAAGATTCTTCCATCGCTTTGCAATTCTCATCTGGATATTTCTTCCATCTCTCACGCCTATCAATTCCTTCTCTCGCTATATTCTTTAGACTGTCAATTCTTCTCTCGGATTCCCTCCATATGTTCATCCTTTCTCCTTCCCCACAAGGTCAAAGAAGATCAGTGAATTGATGCATAATAATCACTCGATTCAGATACTTTCTCCTTTTTCTTCTTTCCATCTCTCCATCCCTCCTCCTCTCTCTCTCTCTCTCTCTCTCTCTCTCTCTCTCTCTCTCTCTTTCTCTTAGTTGTTCACTATCTACAACTCATCATTAAAGTTCTGTTGCAGTCTCAAAACCAATATTATATCCATCGTTTCATAATATACATTTCATTCAACTTTCCTCATTATCTCTGATCTCTCTTCCGTTCCCTTTCTCTCTCTAACTGTACTCTCTTCTCATTGAACCGTGAACTCATCGAGTTTATTCCATTTGTATCTCCCACTCAATATCAATCTCATTGTGGTCAGACCTTCCCATTCATCCCTCCAGTTCATTCAAAAAGGGCTTTCTATTCGTATCTCTAGAGGGTGATGCTTCCCACCCCCCCATCCCCCCTCCCCCTTCCCCTCCTCTCCCCCCCCCCCCTTCCCCCTCCCCCTCTCCTCCTCCTCCTTCATATCTCCCTTCGGGTGGCCCTTGTCCATCTCAATATCATCAACGATGCGTTCATCTTCACTTTTTTACTACCTCATCGTGCTAACTGATCGTTGTCCACTCCCCCCCCCCTTCCCCCTACCCCTCCCCAAC
>BTSX01000004.1:32094150-32127006 GCA_036245825.1 Pristionchus entomophagus
GTAACTTGGCGCGCATTCTCAGTTGTTCCTCATTCTTCTCCCTATTCCGTTCATCTCTTTCATCTCCTTTGACACTTCTCTCTCTCTTTACTTCTCACTTACTCCTTATTTCCTTAGACGGCTTGCACTACTAGGCACGGGTCGAGGATTTAACTCCCGCCTAGAATACAGTGATCTGCAGGAGAATCCATGCAAGGCGCAGTGATGATTTGATCATTGCTGCAGACTCCATATATTCTTCTTTTCATTGAAGTATCTCAATTCATTCTCAATTCAATTCTGCCTCTTCTTCCTTCCTAATTGCGATCTCCCAAGTCGGCGCTTGAGCAAAAAAGGTAGCGCCTCTCTAATACTCCGTAAAAAGCGGGCTGAGCCCCAGTGAAGGAGAGGAAGCAAAACGCCTGCCTTTCTCTCTCTCCATCTCGCTTCTTTTCTCGTTACGCCCTTCTTGCCTCACTCTTACCTACCGTAACCTTTCTTCCTTTGTGAGATACATGACCTACCGTATCCTATTGTCTACAGCATAACTTCACAAACTTTTATTATTTTTTCAAAGTTCGCTTTCAAATACTAATATAGAGACCACAGTTTCGTTCAGTAGCTAGTGGTCATCTCTCACTTGGCTTCTCTTTCCTTCTCCTTCTCCTCCTATGATCAACCTACCTTGCCAACTGCCCTTCTCACCTGTTGCTCTCTGTCGTGTCACATTTCAGTCACCGATTGGGACAAATTCGTTCAGATTCCCCCGACAGGACAAGGGAGAAGCAGAAGGAGGAGAGACACTCCCCCCCCCTCCCCTCCCTCTTCTCTCCTTCTCTTCATAATCTACTCATTTCAGGTGGCACACAGGTTAGCCCTTTCTGCATAATTTTGATGGTTTTTTTTGTTTTTGTTGTTGTTGATATTTTCGGAAACTTTATGGTTTCTATAAGAATCAATTTTTGGGACAAATTCTCGGAATATAGCAGGAATAAAAATAGATATCTTTGTGTGTCAGATGTCCTCCCCTCGTCCTTCTCGTCGATCGCTCGATTCCACACTCAGAAGATTCAGCCAGGAGGTATATTATATCTAATGGTTCAAGCATTCTTTATCCAACTCCTTATTCTTGAATTCTCTCTCCATTTCCCCTTTAGACTGTGTATTATTCCGAATATAAGCACTTTTGTAACAATTTTAGAAAGTAAAGTTTTTCGTTTATTGGAGGTACCATCATCATCTCCTTCCTCCAGTCAATCAACCTCATTCTCCCCTCCTTTCAGCTTTGACGGATATGCGAGATGGTCAGTTAGTTTCACGAATTTGTGAAGATTCCGGGTAGATCTCTACAGGCATAGATACCTATCATTGCGAGATGTGAATGAATCGATTGATTCTCCTTCTATTTTTCGAAATATCCAATTCAGGAGGGATTCGCTCGACCCAATCTACTCGTCGACTTCATCTTTCTACTCGTTCGGTATGCCCTTCCACAATTCATCATCCTACAGTACCCTTCCATCAATCGATTAATCATCTTTCTTCTCCAGATACCGTATCCTCTCCTCCGACTCGATGGCCTACTTCACGGACTCCTCGACGACGACGGCCATTGGATACGGCCAACCAATCGATACTCGATGATACTACCGTATCCTCAATCGATGAATCTTCTGTCTCCCTCGATGAGAGTACGGTAGCCTCTCGATCGATCGATAGTCTCAACGATTCGGGTTTCCGCGACGATATCTTTCACAGTCCGCCGGTCAATAAGGTGAGGAGGCTAAATTCGATATTACAAGAGGTATGGGAATTTACGGAAAATGGATACTGTAAGGGATGCTGTAACTGATCAGTGACTAGGTGTGTCCTCCTGTCACTCACTCTTTGATGTTGCGAGAGTGCGGTAAAGGGCCTGTCTCTGCCTCTCTGGACTCTCTCCCTTCTCTACACTCTCTCATCTCTCTCGATAGGGCGATATGATTAGCCCTCTCTTATCAGTGATAGACCGAGGCGCCGCGGGGTTCCATCCCCCTCTCCCCAGTCACAAGAGATGACCACACTCTCTCATCTCAGAAGCAGACTATCCATCGCCGTAGACATACGGGAATCAAGGATCTAGCCCGGCTCCTTCTGTAAACTCTTTCTCTTCCTCCCCTCTCAGTTATTTATTCCTTAACACTTTGCCCAGCATGGTCGAATTGTGGGCCAACAAGCGAAAAAAGTTCCGACACTCCAACTTGGGGAGGAACACACATTACTCAGAGGGGCCGAGATGCGTATCGCCCCCCCCCCCTCCTCCCCTCCCCCTACCCCTCCCCCCTCCCCTCTCACTAACCGTTCTTCTCCGTCTCTGGTTTTGTGTCCAGTCTGTCTCTGATCTCTCAATTTCACACAGTCTCTTACCACTGAATTCGCATAGAGGCGTCCCCACATGACCAGAGGGAGGCCTATCCTGTTTACTTGGACTGAACCTGGGACTGATCCTTCCCTCTTCTCCTTCTATCTCTCTAGCCTCTTTCAATCTCAAGGCCAATCCATTCTCATTTCCTCATCATTTCTCTATTTCTGCTCTCATCTCAGCTGGTGGGACTCTTCCCCTTCAGTCTCTTCAGGTTCCCTCTATCTCCCTTCCTCTCTTTGATCTACCAGTCTGTAACCGGGCTTGTTGTGTCATTAATACTGCCCTTCCCCCTCATCTCCCTCTCTCTCTCTAATTGTGACTCCTTCCTTCTGACCAGACTCCTCTCCTCTTCTATCATAAAGTTCAGCCCCTCGGTCAATCCCTTTGTATGGCGCATGATTCACTCAGTTTACGATCGATCTGGCCTACGGTAGTGATCGATAGAGATGCTTACTGTATCTATCGATCGATGAAATATCCAGCTGAGACGTCTCTTGTGTGTAGTGAGCACTGCCAGAGGGAAGGTCGTCTCTTCTCACCTCTGTCTCTCCTCTTATCACACACTCTCTCGCTCTCTCTGACCGACGAGAGAGTGTATAGAAAGAGGAGAGACGAGGTCCTTGTCAGGTTGAAGGGACGGCCATTCATCTAACATGATCCATCGGATCTTTGCTTCTTCCTTTCCTTCTGTCCTATTCCCCTATCCATTCAATCTTCCATCTCATCATCTCCTCATCATCTCAATAATCCACTGATTCTCCATCTAATCTCTCCACTCCATTGACCATATCGTGTCCCTCTCCATCTCCCTCATCCGGTCTCTCTCTCCCTTCCTTCTCCTCTAACTACAGACCATCTAATGCCCACCTGCCTCCAGTCTCTCTCCATTCTCAATTCAGTCCCTCCCCCCCCTCCTTCCTCCTCCGATATCGATCAATGACTGGGGGAGTGACAGGATGAGACATGTCCCCCCTTCCCTCATCATATTCCTCCTCTCCATCTTCGTACACTCAGATCCCGTTGCTTCAGACTCTCATGACCATTCGAGATCATGAAAATAATGAGCGCTGAATCATATCTTGTCTAGAGTATTCGACAACAATTTAGTCCTGGCCGCTGTCTCGATATTGAGAAGATATCTCTCTATCTCCAGATCAGATAGAACAATGATCAGGGAGGAAGCTAGAGTGCAGGAGAGGAGAGGAGGGAAGGGGTCATTGATCTACCCCCTCTCCCTCCCTCTCTCTAGTATTGTCTGACCCCTCTTCCCTCTCCTCCCCTGTCTCCCCATTCCCACGCTATTTATCGATTGTTTCACGCTATTCTCTGATTATTTCTCACCATTTTGCCCATGTTTTGATACCATCTCGCCGTTTTTTCTCTGTACTCTCTCAATTCCACCTACTCTCTCGCCTCCTTTCATCCAGCTTCGTCACTTCTCCCCACCTGGCACCCCCTCCTTGTCTCTGTTGCGCATCTCATTACCCCATTTCATCCCTTTCTGGTCTCGCGCATTATTCCATTCCGACTGTTACCGCCCGATTCCGCTTCCCGCTGGACTTGCGCTGTTTAGCGACGAGTTATGCTGATTCGTCGTCGGAACGAGTCATCGTCGTACGTCTATATGGACGGGGCGGGACCTTCGTCTGGCGGGGAGAGTCTGATGATGGGATACGGTAGTGGGAGGGAATCGATCGATGAAGAGTTCGATAAGGAGGAGGAAGAGTACTATGATCCCAGCCAATACCATGTTAGTAATGGGGGTACTGTAGGGGTACGGTAGGATGAGGGAGTACGGTAGCGAGTACTGTAAGTTGACCTTCGATTTTTTCAGTCGGCGTTGTCTCAGACGTCGTTGCTTCGCACTCCAACGAATGATCTTCTGAGGCAGCGAACTGCCAATTCAGCATTTCTCTCTTCAGTCAACTCACCCAGTCCACTCAGGTTCGTCGTCCATTCCAAGGGTACTGTTGGAGCAGAGGGATACTGTAGTGAAATAGGATTAATCGATATCGGGCTGAGCATATAAGGGTTGCTTGACAGCTAACTTGGCAATATAAGTAGGGTTCGGCACACGAAGTTATCCTCATTGTGGACTCTTTGACCAGTCTAGAAGCGTCTGAATCATTCCTTCTTCCCCTCTGGTACTCCCCCCTCCCTTAGTCCACTCTTCTCGTCCTTTCAATGAGAACGGATTCCATATTCCATTCTTGGTGTGGCTTCCTATTGTGGATTGTATAAGATCCCCTCTCACCCCCATCTAGTCACTCTTCCTCCTTCTCTTGTGAGATGTTCTCCACTCCCTATTATTCCTATCCTTACGAAGAGGAATGGGGATGGGACTTGGACAGGTATGGTAGGGTTACGGTAGAAGGGACCCTAACTAGTCTCAAATGCGGTCCCCTCAGTGTAATGGGAAGAGACGGGGGGGGGGGGGGGGGGGGGGAGTTACCATAGCTACTGCCCTCTATTCTCTCCCCTCTGCCGTTCTCTCCATTAGCGATCTTTCTCCCTTCCTTCTCTCCATCCTCATCCCATCTTCTCTTCCAGATCGTTCAAGATCCGCGAGGTGTCTCACATCTCCTCCAATCACACAGGAGGAACCACTCGTCAGTCATTCCAATACTCATTCCATACCAATCAATTACAGTAGCCCAGTCTTATTTATTCCTCGATTCATGGTGTCCCTACCGTAATCACATTTCAGATATGCGCTTCACTGGGGCCGACGTTTCCGGATCGGCGCCCGTCTACCTGGGCCAGTCCGATCCCATGCTCCAGATGAAGACCAACCAGAGGTACGGTAGTCGGTATATTTTAATCACTAAATGATTGTTCAATGATTCACCTCTTACCGTAATCTTTCCAGATCGTACTCCCCTACTCCCTCCGCCAGACATGAGATCAAAGTCGAGACGCCCAGCAAGGGATACGAAGAGGTAAGAGATCAAGAATCAAAAGGGGCGGGGCTAACCTTGGCAATCGCAGGACGATGAGGACTCGATGTTCTCGATGGCGTCATCGTCGATGATGAGAATGAGGGATATCCCAGAGATAACCTCCGGTCCCATCGAGTCAAGGTGAGAGTCTGTACAAATTGAGACTAGCGACGAGTAGGAATAGACGGAAGGGACCGCACAACCATTGTGTGTTTCAGTCTGTTCTCGTTCTCTGACTCTCCCTATCTGCAAATGGAGCCATCCCACTCGATGGATGATGAGGAAGACACGTGTTATGGAGAAGAAGAAGATAATGATTCGAGTGATGAAGAGGAGGAGTATATGCCATCTTGTCAGTCCCACCATCTTATCAATCTTATCATGTTTATTATTAGAATTATCGATAGCTGTCAATTGTGGCCATATTACTCTCGTATTTTGAAGCATAACTGAATCCAGATTAGTTCTGACTCCTCCCCCTCCAGCCTCTCCACTGCTCGCTCGTCCTCAGCCCGTCCTACAGTACTGCCCTCCATCAGCAGCTGCAGCTGCTGCCAATTCATTAACATTATCCGGATTGTCCCGTCAACCACTGGGGGATCTGCAGCTGAACTCATTGAAGAGAAGAGCCGAGGATGGATGGAAGAGCGGATTCGAGGCAAAGAAGTTTAGCCATGGGGTGAGTGAAAGGGAGAGATCAAAGATCAGATTGATGGGAGGATAAGGGATCAAAGATCGGAGTAAGACATCAAAGATCAATTGTTCAGGTTCGATCCAATTTCGATCGTCCCGTCGCTCAGATCATCGCTGAAGATGTCAAACCAGATGTGAGTTGAATGAGATTATTCTTGAATGGGTCATTCATTGATGCGCCAATTGTCAACAAAACTTGCGCTTCTGTCGGATTTGAGACTAGCGACGAGTAGGATAAGACAGAATACCGTGCCATTATCGTATCATAAACCGAAGTATTTCCTTTCCAGCTGGCTCATCTCAATGTATCTATGGCTGCCTCCTCTTCCTCTGTCGGATCTGCAGCAGCTGCAGCCAAGCCCAAGACCTCTTTCCGGACACCCAAGAAACCATTCAAGGCGGTAGGTCGCTTACTTCCGGAATAACAAAGATGAATCCTCTCAGTGAGATCAAAGATCAATCGATATTCCTCTCCTTATTACAGTACTCTAAGCGATGGTGGCAAGTGTGTACTGGATCGACTCAAGAGCAACGAACCCTGACCTCTCAAGCCCATGCCTTCCTTCGTCGATATGGAGTGGATCTAGCCCCTAAGATAACGGCCCAGACTACTCTATCGGAGGCCCAATCGATGATCATTGTCAAGGATGAACCATTCTATGATACTGATATTCACTTCGCCCCTTATCTCAATGGTCTTGACTTGACCAATACTGCCCCCGAAGACCCCATCAACTACCAACCCCCTCCCCTTTTCTCAACCTATTAACTCTTCTTTGCTACCGTATCCCTTCTCCCTCCTCTCCCCGATTCAATCGATATGGGTACAGTGTGTTGTGGGTGAAGTCAATCCCCAATCACATATTAATAATCATGCATAATCTCTCCCATTGATGATCTTGATGATACAATTGATCTACCCTCTACTCCAGCTTTGCATGTTTAACGTAATATCATAAGTAATATTTGTATGTACACTCTTCTAATTATCTAGTTATTATCGAAGTAATTCTATTTTGCAATCAATTCGCTCCATTGTGATACAGTACCCTAGTGCCCTCAAGGCGACACTCTCACTTCTATTCTCCCGTATGTCGCCTACCGTACCCCCGCTCTATTCAAGTGTAGCCCGGTCAGATTCATGATCGATCCCTCTCTCAAGGATCAGTCAGTGCTGAAATAGTCAGTCATAGTAGCTATAACTTTCCTCTCATTTTAACATTTGATCTTTAATCTTTCACCGATTCTCCCTCTCCTTTCCATGATGATTTCGATTTCCTCTGATGAAAATCCCGTTTGCATAAAGAAGACAAGCTTTCTCCCCCGAAGTGAGATTGCATCATCACAATGACAAATCACCATTCATTTGTGGTTGACCAATACAGCCTCCGGGAGGTCTGTAGAGGCCCAAAATAGATCGTCATGAGAAATAAGCAAGCCTGCCTATTGTATGGATTACTCTGGATTACTCCCGTGGCTACAGCCCCTTCCCCCCACTCCTCCCCTCTCCTCATTCCCTCCCTCTTCTTTCTCTCTGTACAAGGTCCTCATGGCTGAGTGGATAGACCGGAAGAGAAGAGAGAAGTCGACAACGATGAGAGAGGAATCTGGAGACGAAGATGAAGACGACGATGGAGGAGAAGAGAGAGAGAAGAGAGACTTCAGTCTGATATGTCATAGGCTGAGGCAGCTACGTCTCAATGATCGTCTGAACGTTCGATACTTGTGGAGTTCACAGGAAGAACTATCAATATAGCCGCTATCTCTGCGCCTCTTACTTTCTTTTCGCAAAACTTTTGAGAGAATGCTCAAAACTTTTCTTCCAGCGAATCAGTCAGAGTACTTATGGCTTATTCAATGAAGAGTATCATTGTTACTTTCTCACGTATCAACCAGTCAGGTTGCAGGTTGAAGAGATCCATAATAGGCAAACCTGTTAATCTGATCCCTCCCATTGATCCTATCTCCTTATCTAATCTGTCTAGTCAGATCGGATGAACCCCGTGGTTTGACTGAGATATGAGTTGATGCGTCTTTCTAATTAATCCATGCCTCGATCCAGTCCCAGTTCTCTCCGTCTTATCTCCAATAGTATTTACTCGTACTAGTAAACGCTCGAATTGTGCAAATATTGTGAGTCGAAATCGACCGCAATTAGACTGCTGATTCCTCGAAATGGGTTGAACCATTGCGATATTTGAGATCTCTCCTTTTCGCATCGATCTATCCGATTCCTTTGTAAGATTCACCGCATAGTTGAACCTAAGTTGTCGTTACCCACAATTAAGCTCCGCTTGCTATCTAATCCCCACACCGCCCGTATTCTCCAATTAGATATACCCAATCTGTAGGTCCCACTTTTGCTCTAAATCCATAAGATAAAAATGGATTGAACGGTCCCCTTCCCGTTCTGAGGCATCGTCCACCTTACCATTCAAGAGCATCTGTGAGAGTGACCAACTCTAATCTCCCGTCTCTCCATTCCTTTCCCTCTTCCTTTCCCTCTCCCCCCCCCCCCCCTCTCTCACCCCCTCTTATTCTTTCAATCTGTATATGTTATTTCACATGCTGTCACACCCGTTGGGGTGTATCAATAAAAAAATTTAAAAAATAAACACCTCTCTACTCCCGTTCTATTGGATCAACTAAACTCACAAGCTCATCTTCATCCCCATGAAGATGAGCTAAATCCACTCACTCAATTATAGAAATTATATTATTATCCTCACAATTCAATGATATTCTTTGTTGTTCCCAGCCATCTCCATCTTTATTAGACCGCGTTCGAACTCTGAAAAGCAAACATTTAGCAAATATTATATGGGTCGAAACCCTCTATTTTTTCCGATTCGTTGATCTCAGAATCTCTTTTCTAAACCCCTCTCGTTTCTGGGTTGGATTTTCGGGTCTCGGGTCGTGTGTAGTAAACAGGGGGCGGCGAATCATTTCCGGTTAGGAGAAGGGGGTAGGTCATGGGATCTCCCGACGTATGGTTGACTGCCGCTCAGCGAGTCGTGGCGTCATCTAGAAAGTTGTCCCATACCTTTTTTCCTGGAAGTCAATTTTATAACGTTTTCTGAGATTTTCCTTCTGCATCTTTTGCTTGCATTTTTTTCAATCATATCTGAAGTAGTTGAATGGCTCATCCCTCAGGAAAGGAAGAGAAGGGATGTTCTGATCTCTCAAAGGTCCCTCGTCCTTCGCAGGTGCTATGCACTTTGCTACTATGTGTTCGAAGGGCGTTCGCTTCCTCAAATAGTTGTCTCTCTCTTACTCATTTCCTTCCTTCGTCTCTGTATCCTCGAGGATCGCAAGTTGGTTCATTTCAAGTCGCAACAGCCAAAACCTTGCAATATCGTTTGTCTATCGCACCGGTTCGTCTACCATTTGAGATCGGAATCCCACTCTTTTCATTCTCCATTTCGCTTTTATCAGATCAGATTCTCTCACAATGGCCATGCTCTCATCCTCCTTCTACAAAAAGAAGAAACTGAATTCCGCCCTCTCGGCACTCAATGGATTCAAGGAATTCTCTGTGGCGGTAAGCGTTTTTCTTCGTTATCCGTCTTAACGGATGAAAATGATAGAATAAGTCCAATGTTTTTTTAACAGTTCTAGAGACTGAATCTCTGGTGATCTCAGATGCTTTAGACGACGGTTGGCTCTCTTTTCTCATGCAGAATCAACCCATTCCAAGATATGATTGGATTTTTAGTAGGCAATTCTGCGCCGACTTTCGTTTCTAAATACGTTAGTCCCCCCCCCCCCCCCCACTTTAATGTCCATCGGTTGGTTCGTTTGACCGCTACAATCACATGAGAACACATGAGGGTAGAGAATGTTCACTCTTCTCTCAATGGCCCATATTTAAATCATGATTCTGTTGAGTGAAAGAGGGGAACTCGAAACTAACTGCCCATCCTATCATATTGTCTCTTCTAGTGCTGAACGAATAGTATCTTTCTTCATTCTGTAATACTTCACTTTTCCAGTTGGGAATGGGTGCCGAAGGGGCGGAGCATCTGGCGAAGGATATTCGGAGTGTAGTCGGACCATCTGTCGATGACATCAGAATAAGAAGAATTGTCGTCAGGGCGACTCAGGTGAATATTAGGACTACACTGAGACAAATATTGCTTTGGGAACAGTAAAGTCAGCATAGCGAGAAACGATCGGATAACTTCCATGATGGAGTGAAAATGCTAGCGAAGCGTTATCTTCAATAATTTGTGTACGATATCGCGATATCGTACACAAAAAATAATCCAGATCCATGATTCGCTTGAGTCGATCACTCGATTCCGTGCCGAGTTGCTGTCTCCCTTCCGTCATCTGACCATCGCCCTCGTCGTCGTCGACTTCCAGAATGACTTCGTCACGGGGAGTCTCTCGATCAAAGTGAGATGAGATTATCCATTCTCCCTGCTTCATTCATACTCTTTTCTATGTAACAATCGATTTGGCATTGCAAACTTGAGAAATGAGCGAATCTTCAGGTGGCTTGTTTTCGTTGACTACAAGAAAATGAATTCATTGAATGCAACAACCAATTCCTATTATTTCCAAAGAGAAATGGACGTACTCAGGGGAGATTTATCGTCGCTTAGTTGAGCAGCTGACGACGTTGAGAAAGGCTATTTAGGGAAGGGAAGGAGGGAGAAACATGAAAGAAGGGAGAGGGATTGACGTGGATTGGGATGGATTGGGATGGAGTTGCAGAGGGAGGAGTTAAGAATAGAACTGGGAGTCGAGCAGAGAACTAACGAGACAGTTGGGTGCATTCTTGCTAGAAACCCACACACATCGAAAGGGTTTACTGCGATGATCTCGATTATGGAATGGAATGGCTTGGACTTGACTTCTCAATGATCATTCTCATCTCAGAAGGGTCCCTCAGGAGAAGATCCTCGTGATGCCATTCCTGCTCTCAATGATCTACTCAGGGAGAATACGGCGGATGTTGTGGTGTACACAATGGTGAGTCAAAATCTCCTCTCTCCTTCTCCTAATGATTGGAATGAATTGAGGACTGGCATCCAGCCAATCACATCTCATTCTACGAACACTGCAGGAATGGAGACAGACGACTGAGTGAGGAGGATAAGTCAAGGTTAATTATAGATATTTTGTTTTAGAAACCCTTTTCAAATCAACGCAAACATTTCTCTGATTACTTGAATTGAGGTTGAAACTCTCTATTTCCATCTGGATTCCAGGAAACTCAAGCCATTTGACGTCGTTCGATTCTCCGATCCGGAATGTGCACAGGTATCACATTGTCAATGAGATTTGGCTGACAGAATAGTCGTTCTCCTCATTGGATGGAAGATTAATCTTGCTATAGGTGCTATACCCTACCCACTGCGTGCACGGCTCATGGGGAGCCAATATCGACCCACTGGTGCATGTTGTGAAGGTAAGAGTTGATCTTTGATCTCTCTCATATTCCTCTTCCTTCTTCAGGATGCTCACTTCATCAAGAAGGGCCAGAGTGTGCTCGTTGACTCTTATTCTGCCTTCCAAGATAACGCCAGGGAACAGAAGTGAGACTACAATCAAAACTTAACGTTTGGGAGTGTGTATTCGCTCTCGGACACCCAACTGTGAATAGAGTTCAAAGAATGACCACAATAATGTTATTCAGAACCTCTCTGGAGGCATTCCTCCGAGAGAAGGGAGTGGATGCAGTGATTGGATGTGGTCTGGCGTACGAGATCTGTGTGGCTGCCACGCTCAAGGATGCCGCCGATCTGGGATTCTTCACGGCGATAGTGGCTGATGCAAGGCAAGCAATTGATATCTCGACCTTCTGAGGTTATGTCTAGAGTTTGAAGAATACCAGTACATGTATAACTCGAGAGATCAAATATGTAACTCGATGGATTAAATTACAGTAAGGGATTGGACAACGAGCGAATCCGAGAGACGAACGATGAATTCTATAAGAAGAAAATCGCTGTTCTGTCGGCTGGAGAAGCAATGACTGCATTGAGGAAGGGTCAGTCGAAGAGTGGTCTTGCAGGATCTTTCTCCCTCTCCCTCTGTCGTTCCAGTAGTAATAGTGGGAGAAAGGGATGAGGATAAGTGACAAGTCCTTCTCTAAACTATGATTACATATCATTGGGTAATGAAGGAAAGGAATATTTTGACTGTTTAAACATGATAAGATTCCATTTGCAGACGTAGTGCCGATTGAGTGGATCGAGAAGCGATTGGATGATCTACTGCAGGATTGAACCGCATACAAACTCCATTCCACAGCCACTTTTCATACTGTACAAAACTGATCGGGTTCATGATAAAACATTCACTGATTGCTACGAAACATAGGAAAAGCTGGAATTATCACGAAGAAACGGGGTGGAAATAGAGTACAAGTAAATTTCTTGTACGCTAAAATCGATCGCTAAAATATCGCTAAAATTTAGCAAAACATTCCGACCACTGAGCAGATCGAACGCCCAACCTTTCGATCTGGAGTAGAACGCGCTACCATTGCGCCATTAGTCATGTATGCGATGAGCAGGGAGAGTGAAATTAGAGTGCAGTTTATCTGTTGAGATCGAGAGAACCCGTGAAAAATGAGAGAATGAATCAGAATGAATCTCCATAAGAGATTCGGAATCGCTCGGGATGGTTGATGATGACGTATTTCTCATCATATGGAGAGGATTTGTGAACGATGAGAGGACCACGGGGAGGAGAGAGGGAAGAGCCATAGAGAGATGAACTAAGGAAGGATGAAGAGTAGTAAGGAGATGAGAGGTACTGACTGAATGGAAGATCAATTGGACTCAATTTTTGGAATGATGATTACCATGAGATTGCAGCAATGAGGAAAACAGTGAAGACGATGAGAAATCTTGTCATTTGGAATGGATGTTGGAATGGATGACGATGATCCAACCTTCTCCTCATCCCTTTATACTATCTTTTTTCTCTCACTTCCCTTCATCTCTTCTCTTCTCTTCTGTTCCTCTCGAATCGGTTTATCGGTTCCATTCTCCATGTTCCAAAGGATAAGGAGTGTCTTACTGAGTTTGCATGGTCTACCCATCTCTTTCTCTCACTATCTCATAATCTCTTGCTGGCCACTCACTAGAAAGTTTCCATGTCAATTCAGTCAAGCAATTGCTAATGAAAGAAAAGAAGTATAAACAATAGAACAGATGGTTGAATTACAGAACTTGGAGACAAATGTTGACTTTTCTGGCAAGAAAGCAATTTGCAAGAAGAAGTAAGTGAGTATGAGGCCTAATTCTATGGGACTTTCAATTCACGAAAGGTGATTCGGCTGGGACGGAAATCGCAATGCGGATCCCAGGATGAAAATTGTATGCACAACAATCGCAGATCAAATTTGTTTTTAAAGCTTTCACACACGGGAAGTCTGACATTTCTCCAGAGCTTTTCCGATGATTTTGAAGCGAGATATGAGCGAAAAAGGTATTTATTACGTAGTGATGACGAAATCACTGATTGCGAAATCTGAACACAGGGAATCTATTGACACTTCTCCCGAACTTCTCCGATGATTTTAAAGCGAGATATGAGCGAAAAGGTTATTTATTACGTAGTGATGACGAAATCACTGATTGCGAAATAAGTTGTTTTAAAGGCCAGAGGGGTTTCTTTCATCCTTGTTAAGCGACGATTTTGAGGCGAGCAAGGCTCGATAAACGACGTATTACGTAGTTAGAGGCCACAATGTGGATCCCAACTTTGCGGAATCGGGTCCAAAGCAGGCTCAACATGACCATCAGGGTCTCAATATAATTTTTGCTTCTGAATGTATGCCTATTGCTCTTCTCCGAAGCCCGTGAGAGCTTCCGAAGCGCGCGCGACTCCCCCCAGCCGGAGAGGAGGGAGAGGCGAGACGAGAGATAAAGGGACGGAGACTCTCTCGCGTGTGTCTCTCTCCCTCCTCCCGCTCTCTCGCCGCTCTCCTCCCGCGCTCGTATTTAATTCGAGCACAATTCAGGGAAAATTATTAAAAATCCAATTTTGTGCTTAAAATTCCTCTAAAATGCAAATAAATCGATTTAAAGTGCGAGGTTTTGTGTGCACCTCTTCACAATGGCATTTTGGGCTGTTTCGACTTGCTTCCTTGGATTTTTGACCTACTGGGAGAAGTGAGGCACAAAGTCTCATAGCCTCAATCGATAGAGGGTGCTCATAGCTACCGATCAAGCTTTTGAATGAGTGATTTGGTTGCGAATGAAGATTGTGCTCCATCGATCTCGCTTTTGAGAGGAATCGTGTCAAGGGAAAGTGGGCGGGGCTTGTGGCCCCTATACGTAGTAATTACGAAATGTTATACGTGGAGGACATAACATTGAAGATTAAAATGCAATTGACTTAATATTGATTAATTTAATAAATCAAGACTTGATAAATATTAATTACTGTATTTAATAAGGCAAAAATACTGTAATCATTCCGCTTTCGTTCAAGAGTCCCGAATCTTGCATATTGAATTTTAGCATCCGGTTTTTGTTAAATAACTCCAGTTGTTCTTATATTTTTCATTTCCTTTTGTTGCCGATAGGTTATACTAATGTGAGCTTTGCAGCTGCCGCTAGTAGCTTTCCGGACTTGGAAAGGGAGGAAAAGGACTCTGAAGAAGAGCCGAGAGACATCGCAAGGTTCTCTTCAAGGTAAGAGGAAGCTCTCTTTATGATTCTTTATAACAGTCTCAACTGGTTGCGATATCAATCCATGTTGAAGGTTCGATCTGAGAGAATCGTCACTTGGATGGACGATTGATCGGGTGGCTGTGGAGAAGAAGAAGACAAGACGCGCCTTGCTCTACTGTGAAACTTCGAGGGTGAACTGCTTCTCTAAGTATTCATTCAATGACAACACTTTCAGCGTACTCGAGGGATCCGACCGGCCGTTGTCGAGAGCATCATCGTTCAATCATATCGAGGAGACTCCAGTGAAGTACACGGGGACAGGTGTTACCTCTCCTTACTCTGCGCTTTATTGCGCCCTTTACTTTGCCCAAACCCCGTTTGTAGACGAGATCGATCTTTGCTGCGCTGTCCGGCACGAGAATCGTCACTACCTCCGGATTCAGACTCCACAAGAGACGAAGGTTGGTTGGTTCACCTTTTTATCCCCGTCCTCGTACTATTTTTTGACTGTAAACGATGAGCTGACTATCTGGTTCCATCGCTGGAAGGGCCATCAGTTTAGCAGCTGACAGTCGGGTTTCTAATCTGATACCGTAACAAACTTAATCCGATTTTATCGGATATTTGATTCTACTGACACCGACGACGATTTCCCATTAGTCCATCTTCCTGCTTGCAGGTGTCGTGGTTTATCTCTGCACCGGCAAGAGATGCGCCTTCCTTCTCCTTCTCTCTCGATCCACTGGACACGGTGAGTCCTGTATTTTCAATAGCGTTTCTAGATCTGGCCATTGAGATCCTGCACGAACGCATCCTTAACAAGTTGCGCGATGATAAGCCAGTACAGATAGTCAACTGTCTGTGAGTTTCTCATTCGATGTTTCACTTGGTTCAGTTTTCTGAACCGTATGCTCACTCTAAATCATCTGCTCAGCTCTTCTTCTCTTCCTTAGAGAGGTCTCGCTTCAGTCGCTCAGATGGTATTTCCTCTTTATTCCTTTTCTGGTTTATCAGACCATTTCCAGATTCCGGAGATTTCTCATTCATACGGGGCAATCACTCAGCATCCGGTCAAATCGGTCGCAATCATCGGCAGAGACGTCCCTTACCTGGTATCCACTTTATTATCCATTTTCTCACTTGATCATGTTTGCAGACTCCTCTCAGAAGAGGCCACGTCAGGATCAAGCCTGAGGGAAGGACGTGCTTCGAGCCTCACGTCTCTACTGCAGCAGCTATGAAGCGGACAGGGTGAGACAGCATTGGAATAAGTTGTCTATAAAAATTTGGGGAGGGAGTAGGGGTAAGTGGAAGAGGGGTAACAACGGTAGAATACTTGACGAGTGAATGTGTGTTGGACTTTCTCTAATAATTCAATTCAATTTCCATCTGTAAGTATCCTCTTTCAGTTCCTTCGATCTCTGGAACGGGCCGTCGCTAGTGGAAGAATTGAGAAGTTGATCATTGTGACGTCTGAACCGCCCCCATACTTCAATCCGCTCAGTCTCTTCTCGAACGACAAAATATCCAAAGGTTATGCTCAATTGGCCTAGGTTTATCGACTCATTCGAATGCTTAGAGACTATAAAAACTGTCCCCGAAGAAGTTTATAAATGATCTACCCCTCACTCCCTCTCAATCATCCCCGCTTAGAAGCTATTCCATCCGAAAATTGTACTGTTTTCATTCCATTGAATCTTGAGCTAATTTGATTTCACCAATGTTCTGTTTTTGTTTTGTGCATATACAGAAGACCTAACGATCCTGTGGCAATTTTTTGGCAAAATAACAGTAATATTTATTATCAACAGAAGAAACAAGCTATTTTTTTTAAATACGAAAAGCATTTTATTATTTATTATTCTGAAAAAACGGCGGAACGAAAAAAATAATGGCGATAAAATACAGTACTCCAACATTCATATTCGAACTAAGCCCAAAAATCAACGTAGCAGGAAATTCGTTACATATCCACTTGAATTCGCTCATCAATCTCTCGCGGGTGTACGGTATTTTCCGTTCAAGACTTTTCCCTCTCACCCGTATTCGCGATCTCACCTTTCATTTGATTCCTCACTTCTCCATGCAAATCACCTCCATTGTATGGCTGTTTTCTCTGTGTAATCTTTATATCCACGTGTACACTTTCTACGTAAATCGCCAATCAAAATCGACCATCGTAAAGATCAAAGTTTACCACCCCATCTACTGTGCAGTGACTGCCTTTGCTAGATCGTATCTTTCGTCGAAGTTATTGTCATTGCAAGTATGTCCACTATTCTTCTGCATAGATCAATCAACTGTTCTTTGATGTGTGTGTTCACAGTGACACTCGATTGGATGCGATTAATGGCAACTGTTATTCAGAAACCGTAGAACACTTCATTACAGAAGGGAAGTCGCATACGGCAACGAGGGAACTACTCAATTAACCTCGAGAGGGGGAGGGATCGGGGGAAAGATCAAAGATCAGAGATTGCATTCGATCTCAGAAGGACCTTCGGAGTAGATTGAGTGAGTGTCTGGAATGGGGAAGATGATAAAGGGAAGATCTTATTGACCTACCCAGCATTTCGATGCATCTCTCACTGGATTCGATTGAGTAGACGGAATAGTCTTCGGCATTATAGATATTGGGATCAGATGGGACGAGTGAGATGGCTGGAAGGATTTAAATCATGAGGGATGGATGGATAGACAAGACTGTTATCCACTAGACTACCTTGAGACATCTCCACTTCACGCTCACTCTTCTCCACTGAATACACAGTGATATCGGGAGCCGTAGGAGATTTGGCAACTGAAATGAATAATTGGAGTAGTACGGTAGATGGGAGATGGATCACCTTCAATGACACTCATTTCGACGATTCTCTCACTTGATTCGATGGAATAAACCGAGTAGTGATTCTCTGAATCAATCGATATTGGGTAGATCAGGGGAACAACAGTGTCTCACCATCGATCACAGTGACATCAGTCTCAGAAGGATTGAGTGGGTAGGAGGTAATATCTGCCTTGTCCGTTGTTTCTTTGGCTGGAATGGATTCATTATCATTTGGAATGGATCTCTCCATCCTCACGTTCAGTGATGGCTGCATCCTTGTAATGGTTATCGTGGGGACAAGTAGTGCACGAGTCAGTATCACCCGCGTGTGCAGTGTACTCAGCCACTGTAATCAATAGATATAGTACCCCATGAATACCGTACTCATCGATTACCGTACCTGACTGAAGGGACGTATTTTCCATACCGACGTTAGCCACCAGAGGGTCGAATGAGATCGTAGTGATGTCTGAGTGAGATTACGGTAGTTCTCGTTCATTGATCTCCTTTCTCTCACCAACGGGAATAGGTACGAAATCGGCCAGTTTGTCAAGTGCCTCAATAGAATCCAGTGCAACCGCGTGACCATCTCTCGAAACAGAGAAGAAGGTGGGGCCTGATAGAGTACGGTATCGATCCATTCCAAATACTCATTCCATTCGATCCATTCCAAATACTTATTCCACTCACATTCCACTTCCAATTCACTCTCATCATGATCAGAGTAAATACTCAGGAGATCATCCGTCAGATCATCACAAGATGAGATATCATCCACAGTGAACGAGGCATCGTATCCAGTCGAGACCATCGAGATACTGTAGAGGAGTACGGTAAGAAGGGATACGGTAGGTAGGTCACAGACCTTAGCTCAGCACCAATCTCGTCGTTCAATGCAGTCATCTCGACCAGGGCTGAAAAGGAGTCTATTAATTTGACCTACCGTACTTCCGACAACAGTATCCTCCCTACAGTACTCACATTCGGATCCGTCCTCCTCCTCCTCCAATTGCATTCCATCAAGTCTTCTCTGGGCATCCAACATAGTACCATACTCGTTAAACTGATCCGATCGAGCAGTCGATACTTCTGGAAGGATACAGTATAGGTATCGATAATCGAAGCTTCGGTAAGGGATTGTAACGTACCGTTAGTTTCTACTTGACTCATTGATTGAGTGGGCGGAGGATGGTAGAGAACCGCTCACGAAGAGAGAAGAAGAATCGAGTGAATGGAGAAGGAGATGGGAGAGAGGGAGAGAGTGGGGGAGAGGAGGGATGGGTGGATGCAAATGCAATCGCACTTTCATTGTATCTAACATTGTCACGTTGTGAGAATTATGTTAATAGTTTTTGCGCAGTTCGTAATATAAAGTGAATTTCAGGTATCGTTTGGCAATAGGGATTCCGAATGGGATCGGGTGATTTTCCGAAGTTCTTGTGTCAATCAGACCCTTTTTTTAGCTGAGGCGTCATTTCATCAAGTGAAAAGACGACCAGAAATCGAATCATCGAATAAGTTCATCGGAAAATAATAAACAAAATATAGATCGATAGTGTAACGAGGGTACGGTATCTGGAATGGACTGGAATGGTCTATCGAGTGGTAGTCTTGCAGGTGAGTGTCTGATCGTCCATCTCCACGCCTGTAATGATCTTTGATCTTTCTACCACAACCATTCAATCATCCTGCGATTAACAGGGAATAGTCATATTTCAATTCTCAACCAATTGTGGAAATTGTCAGTAACTGTTCGGCCACAAGTTCCCATTGTAGGATACTATATTGCAGTCGATAGTACGAGTATTCTAGACGTAATAAACGATAGCTCACCAGGATGTTTCATGGCACAGGGATAGTGGAGATGCTTCCCATCCATGGGAATGGAGGCACCCGATTGATGACACACCAAACACGACTAAATTATTAAATTAACAATTTAAATCAGAGCTTGAGCATTAGTAATGATCAACGATTAATAGTTGACGTTCTATAAATTCTATATCCGATATAGTTTTCGTTCTGAAGAGTATTGAGATGTAGTAATGATGAAATATGAACTAACTTGTCCCCAGAAGATGTTCAGCTTCTCCTCCAGATTCTCCAGTTGGTTCGCCTGAAACAATTTCTCATTCAGTCATTTCACAAGATTCTGATTCAATACCACCTACAGGTACCTACATACAACTATTATAAATCATTGATAGCTCCATTTAACTGACAGCCATATGGATATCGGGTGCCCATACGGCGCATGCTCCGTGCAGCCAGATGTCGATGAGAGAGGAGGAACCACGAGCCATCTGATCAGAGACCATTCATTAAGAGATATCGGGTATGGTCTCTCTATTCATCCTTCTCTTTGCCTCATCAGAGCTGTGAGATTCATTGACTACTCCAACCGGCTAGCAAAGGTCATGTTTCGCCTTTTCATTCAAGTGCTGTAAATTCTCAATAACTCGAAGTGAGACAGAGATGGGGGTAAAGAGATACGAGGGGGATAATGAATCTCACAGCTCTGATCAGACAAGGAGAACGATGAAAATAACAACATTCCTACCTTGGCGGGTTTCTTGGTGAGGAACTCAGGCCAGTGCTTCTCTCCTGCCAGCACGTAATATGGACCGAACAGATCACCTAGATGTAAATAAATAATAATCGAACTCATAATAACGTGATAATGCCGTGCACAAAGACGAGGATATCCGCGGAACCAATTGCCCCAACCTCGATTACGGTAGATCTAAAGAGAAATCGAGATAGGGTCGAGCTCAATTGGTACCGTGGATAGATCACGGCAAGGAAATTGACAAATAAAAGGGAACCGAGTGAATCCCTACACGTCCTCTGATGGCAGAGAGCACACTTCCACATAGTGGGAAGAGCATCCGATCGGAGTTCAACCTGAATTATGAGGTGTAACTATATTATTCACTCAATTGCAGTACTTCCGCAGTTAGAGTATCTTACTCAAATTTGTGATTCGAATATAAGAACATGGAGAAGTGCACTATTTTGAACAACGATGGAATATGAGTTTTTTGGGTGGAATATGGGTGCAGATTACAACTTACTTGGTACATTTTGTTGCTCTTCAGTTCCTCGGCCCTCTCAATCATATTATCGTGTGCGTCTGGATTTACGATCTTCACCGAATTAGACTTCGTGTGCTGCAGCCACACAGTTCAATATTAGTTAAACTAACAACAGTTCTAATAGTGATTGACCCACGTGAATCAAAGTTACTCTTTGCGATGAATTACATGAGAGTTAGAGCAAAACAGATTGAGGGGCATTTGGAATATGTCCTCATAAATATAGTAACCCATGCCATTCTACAGTAATTCATCCTACCGTACCTTGAGGACAGCCAACTCATGCTGATTCTTGTTCTTCCCGAATCGCTTCTGGATCGATTTCGATATGTGCTTGTTCTCTTCTGAAATCTCAATCGAATTTCTCAGAAGGATGATTGATTAAATTGGCTGCAAATACTGGCTAGCCCTTCTCACTTAAAATCTATCACCAAATCATCCATTAGCCTAACTTGCTTAATTATTTTATTCGAATCTCTGAAGATTTTATTTCTCAGAAGACCTCTCAAGAAAGATTGAACGTCTAATCTACTTGTTCTTCTTCTATTTCCGTCCTTCCCACCATGTTCTTCATCGTCCATCTTCTTCCTCTTGTACTTTCTCTTTGGCTTCGCAGGAGGTTTCTTCACGACGGAGGGAGATGGCTCTTCCCCCACTGATTCATCCACCTTAGATAATAACATAACTTAGTAACAAACAGCTACATCTACATGAGAATTATGTGATCTGAGCACAAATTAATTGAATAGAATTGGAGAGACAGAAACTCAGAAATAGTACCTCCAATTTGATATCACCGTCGACAGAAGTATCGCCCTTGTGCTGCGTTTTGGTTCTCATGTTCTAAAATGTTTTTTTTAGAAGAACAATACTCTGAAACATAATGACGCGAAGAGAAAGAGTAATACAAAATGACAAAGAAATTCTAGACGTGCATTTGAGCCTAAAACGCGCCTAGGACAGATTTTGAGCAGAAGAACAATTTCTTCACAAACTGGGCAGCGTAATTCAAGAAAACTGCACCGGCAACCCATTCCAGATAGCTGAAATTAGGAACCACCACGTAAAATTTTAAGCTTCCTCTAAAATTGATTGTTTATGCGCATTTCGGTAATCAGGAGTGCAGAATTCAATAAACTTACTCAGATTGTTATGAAAAAATTAAATCAGCGAGTTCTGACCTACCCGCCTAAGCCCCTCCCCTTTCGGTGCAGTCACGCACGAAATCAGCGATGGGTCATGGCATGGTAAGCAGGCCACACTTTTCGAATTTCAAACACTTTTAATTTTATTTTTCTTGACAGCATGAAATAAAAAGGCGCCTTCGGACTGATAATTGATCAATATATTGTTCATTTTCTCTGTGTGAAGGTACCAGTCAGGACAAACGTGCGCAAGGTATACGGTATCCAAGAGTGAAACCGCGGGCAGTAGTGAATTTAACTGAATCTATATTTCAAATGATCATATTTCGTACTCCAATGAATGGTTTATACGAACGCAATACATAAAATATAAGAATGTATCAACAAATGCTTTTAATCACTTGTTACATGACGTCTTTTATTGTTTTGTCCGTTAGTTATTTCGCAAGGATCGCGTCCATGGATTTCGGGAAAAACTTGATAAAAGTTTAACTCCTGCACACTGATCATACTGAAGTCAAAACCGAGAGGGCGCATCCCGAGAATAAGCCGTAAGCTAATTAAAACGGGCGAATTCGCCAAGTATGCAATTTTCACCGACGATTTAAAACATGATCGCGTCCACAGAATTTTCTAATTTTTTTATTTGTAGTGCTTTGTTACCTGAATTTTGTATTAATGATAAGAATGTAAAGGCGCATTCCGAAATAAGAGGTTAATCCTGGAAAATGCCAAAATACGTGGAGGATTTAAATTCACGCATTTCGACGTTTCCCACTCCATGACACGACATTTGGGAATGACTACATACCGTAAGCACACCGTAAATTTTAAAAAGTTAGTTATATAACTAACAGAAATAAAAAGGTTTAGAGCAGACGAAATAACGATTAGACATGCACAGATAGAAATGATCTTACTCTCAATCACACTAATTGTTGGGTAAGCAAGCGAGTGAACAAGAGAAAGTTAACCTGCCAGACCATTACAATAAGAAGCGCCCTTTTAAAAGAAGCATCTAAGTATATAGGTAGAGACCGCAGAGGGGCATTTTCAGGAAAATGCTAGGATCATCCCGTATAATTTTGCCTATATACTCGCTACTGCTGAATCGATTAGACTCAAAAATATTGTTTGAAATTATTAAATCAACAACCTACGACAATTAATAAAATTAGCGGCTTGAACGGACCCACAGTAATACTTTCATGTGTAGAGTCGTGTCAAACTTATTATCCACAACCATTACCATGATTTAAAAATCATTTTACTGATTTTACAGCATTTTCATTGATTTCGTTATTGAGCAAGTTATTCTACTTTACATGCGGTAGTGGGTATGAGCACAGTTTGCTTACAAGTTCACTGCGCGGGTACAGAGAACGAATATTTTCGAACGTGACGATTCACTAACGTCGAGTAGGGACCACCACATAAAATTTTAAGCTTCCTCTAAAATTGATTCTTTATGCGCATTTCGGTAATCAGGAGTGCATAATTCATTAAACATACTTAAATTTGCATGAAAAAAATGAATCAGCGAGTTTTGACCTACCCGTCTAAGCCCCGCCCCTCTTGGTGCAGTCCCGCACAAAATCGGTTCGGTTGGTCATGGCATGGTCAGTAGGTCACCATTCGCGAATTTCAAACACTTTTAATTATATTTTTCTTGGCGGCATTAAATAAAATGACAGCTGCGGACCGATAATTGATCAATATATAGTAGAAATTATAGTTCAGGAGTTAGAAATCAGTGCAAACTTGTGCAAGGTATACGGTATCTATAATATGAGCCACTATCAATAGTTTATTTAAGTGTTTATAGGTCTTAAAGCACAGAACTCGTGCTCTACAAAGCGAATTAAATGACTGCAATAAACAAAATCTAACAGAATCAATAAATTGAAGGTGTTGAAACAAGTGATTATAGCAAAGTTCAACAGCTAATTTGACAAAGACCGCTGCCATGGATTTTTCTAAAATTTTGCATGAAGATTAAATATAGGTCGCACAACGATTCTATGACTAAAATAGAAGGCTGCACCTCTGAATGCACTCGCTAGCCTATAAAAATAAAAATAAACGATCTTCCGTATTGAAATTTAACATGATCGCTGCCACAGATTTTCTTTATTTTTTTAATGTCTGACTCGTTATGATCAGGGATCCATTATTTGACAATAATTGAAGAGCTGCACCTCCTATAAATCAATAAATCTGGGAAAAAACTAAATTACTGAAGGGATTTGAATTCCCGCATTTCGCCGTTTCCCACGCCATGACACGACATTTGCCGGCCCTGATTCTAACTTTTCCGGTTCGGTGGTCCCTACGGCCAAAGCGATGAAAAACGGTTTTCATTAGAAAAATGCCTTTGTTCTCCGTTGTTCCCATTTGTATTTGCCCAACGATCGCGCAGTGTCAATCATCATCGGTTTCCCTTGGTTGTCATGGATTCTGATTCCGCATTCCTTTTAATAGACGCCTTTTCAGTCGTCCGGCACCGCACACTTGATGTCTGGCGGCGTTCCAAATGGGCCTCCGAAGCTTGGTTTTCCCCAAGCCCCCATCGGCACTCAGTACTATCAGCCGATGGGCCAGTTCCCTCAGTATGGAGCGCCTCAGGTTCGTTTCTCTTCAAAGTCAAGAATGGTGACACGTCACCCACTAATTCTGAGGCATAAACTAGACTTTGGCATATATTTAATTATTGTTATTCACTCTACATCCCATTCTATTGCAGCAGCCAGGTGTTGCACCAGCGGCATCAGCATTCCGACCGGTAGCAAACGGACAAGTACATCCCGGGCACAATCATGTTTGTTATTTTCTCCTTTTCCTTTATTCATCATCCAAAACAATAGAACAATTACTGAAGATCTCAGTAGATAAGGTCGGGAATGGAACGTTGCCTTTAGGTGAAAGAGAAAGCCGGTTCCACCTTGCGACGATCATAGTGTGATAGTATGAGCCGTGCCGTTCGCAGTAGCAGTACACTGTTTCCATCATTCCAACTCAGTCCAACTTGTCGATTATCGATATATTGACAGGTCGCGGCTCCCTCACCGGCCTCCTTCCCTGCTCCTCCGATGGCTCCCGGCCATCAACCTCCTCTCACTCATTCTATGGCCAATATGGTCAGTTTCAATCTGCCAAGTAGCATTTGTATAATTCTTCCGGTCTATCTGTCTAGGTGGTTAAAGTGATACTCCCAATACCTATCTGCTCTCAAAAGAACTAATTAACGATCAATGGTCAAGTACGGTAACTATTTCTCATTCAGTCTCTTAGATTCATGAAAAACTGGATAACCATATTAAAAATATAAATTTCCATTAATTTATGCGCATTCATTTCCAGTCCCTGGGTCCATCTCCCTCCGCCCCTCCGCCCGCAGCCTTCCCCTCCTTCCCTGCTGCACCAGTCGGATATCCTCAGCCGGCTGCAGCTGCAGTCTCCTATCCGGCGACCTCCCGACCGTCTCCGTTCCCTGGCGGGCCACCTCCTCCTGCCCATCCCTCACCCATGCCAGGAGAATTGCTGCCTCCCACCACACAGCCCCCTCCTTCCTTCCCTCCTCCCTCGCAGCCGATGCAGCATCAGCAGCCGGGATTCCCTCCTCCCCCTGCTGCTCCCCGACTGCCGACGCAGCCAGTGATGCCTCCTGGACCGCAGTTGATGCCCCATCAGCAGCCAGGAGGATTCCCCACGCAGCAGATGCAGCAGCCGCAGCATCCCAGTGCAGGTTGGTCATTTTCTTCATTCTATTTTCTAACCCAATGACTCCTCGATGTACGTGAGTACGACGATTTTGTTGATGATGTTGATATAACGATGGTACATAAACTTGCCTCGTTTCAAGAAACTTCAAGATAAACCGTAGATCTAATTGATTTCATGTATCTGATTCTTTCCTCGCAGGCCCTCCGATGCCCGGTCCTCTTGGCGCGGATCCTGGCTTCCCTGCAGCCGCTCCGGCCTATCCGACACTGCCGGGGCCATACCCGGGACAGCAGCCACAGCCGGGGTACTCACAGCAACCTGCTTATCCTGGTGGTATGTGTATTGACGCCGGCGCGTAGCGCCGGCGTAATTTGAGTAGACTTATTTTTCTTCTTCGTGATTTTCGGTTCTATGAGGGTTCAGCCGGGACGAAATTTTCAAAATACATGCAAGCTCACCAAACTCAGTAATCTAGATGCACATGGTCTGGGGATATCTCAAAAAAATTACAGCCCGAAATCTCATCTGGGAGCAAAATGGCGGGTACCCTTGGGTGTGACAAATTTTACTGACCTTATATTTACCAAGTACTCCCTGGAGTTGAGCCTGGGTCTTTGAATCTGGAGGTTAAGCTTTCTGGCTAATTGTAAGGTTCACTTCTTCGAATGAACCGATTCCCACCACTTTGAGCCGAGTTTTCGGCACTTAATTTGAAAAAAGCGTGAAAATGGCTGATTTCCGGCCCTATCGGGTGTGAAAGTATTTCTTCGATTTCCAACCCCCGCCATTGTATTCAGCAGGTCAAGATACCCCTTGATGACCAGTTTTAGCAAAATCTATGAAGTGGTTTCTGAAATATTGCGTTCGAAAAACAACAACAACAAAAAATTATATACATAGCAAGCGGGAATAGAACCGGGTCGGCTGGATGTTGGTTCAATGCGATAACCACAAGGCCACAGGGGCGATATGGTGAGACTCTCGTGATGCGATATACGATTAGCGAGAGAGTATGATAGCGCGCTCGCAGGTCCTTGCATTACATTTTCCGAATAGTCAACGCAATTTCCTCTGCTATTCGGATTTCACTATACCTCGGCATGGCAATGGCTCTGGACATTAATCACAAGCCTATGGAGGCCATTTAAAGGGGCAACCTAGACGTGATACCTAACTACCGAGAAAGGAGGATAGTGCGCAGTCAGGGGAACCTTGATACCATCTCCCCGTATCCAATCCATAATATAAAATTTTTCTGTTCTTTGCATATTGTGCAAACTACACCGTTCTCGCGGTGTCTGATGAAAATATCAGGATACTACCAAGATGGTAAAAGACCAGTACCAGTCCGGTTCCATGTTGGAACCATGTTTGGAGATAATTTTCACACAGGTTGTTTCGGAGTTGATTCGGTCTGGATCTTTTCTGCTCAGGATCACACCGGGTGGCATCATGTTCGGTTTTTCAAAAATTCAACGGTCGTATACGGTATCGTTGAACATGTTTTGGCGTGTCTAGTGAAACATATGTAACCTCACAGGGCGGTTCAAGGGGTGCTTGCCCCCCCCCCCTTTCTTGTCTGATGATCATATGCATACTCCTCAAAATAAAGAAGCATATTTTAGTTCAGCGAACCTTCGCCAGAATTTGCATGTTTCTCTGAACATCTTCAATAATTTTTAGATTAGTGGGCCCTAAGCGGTCATGCATAACCCTCCAGGGAGGGGGGGGGGGGGTTCAAGGGGGGGTTTCCTCCCTTGCTTGTTATTATATAATTTGTTCACTTCTCACGGTATCCAATCGTTCTGCCTGAGAATTAATGCTACGCATCAATAAAAGTAAATGATTTTCAGTTTGTGACAAACTCAAACACTGAGTGAATTTGGGTCCTCCACTGATCCTCTTCGAAATTTCTCTCGCGTAATATAACAATCCCGTTCTCAATAAAAGATGATGAATCACTCTTAGATCTGATTTCAATAAAAGTATGGGAATCACATCTTGACCCAAATTCGCGCCTAGGGTATCGAGCGAGTACGTAAATATGCTGATAAAAGTTTAAGTACATTTTGTAGCTATTTTTTGCATATTACTGCTGACTGCGAACATCATCGTTAAACTCTACGATTCATCATTTGGAATTGAGTTAAAGTGGGATATTTTCGAGTTAGCATCTTACAAAATGGTTTGATTTTTCAAATATTCATAGCATTGTAGTATTGAGTAACCACCACATACTGGCATTGCAATGACCACCCGGCGTACAAATGCGAGGAGCCCCAGGCGCGAATTTGGGTCAAGATGTGATTCCCATACTTTTATTGAAATCAGATCTAAGAGTGATTCATCATCTTTTATTGAGAACGGGTTGTTATATTACGCGAGAGAAATTTCGAAGAGGATCAGTGGAGGACCAAAATTCACTCAGTGTTTGAGTTTGTCACAAACTGAAAATCACACTTCCCCACGGGAAGTGGATTTACATAGCCTTTCACGGTGAAATTAAATCTTTCTAAAAGTTATTGAAATATTTGTTTTTTTGTGAATTGAGTGCATACGAGAGCCGCATTTGAAAAATTATTTTGATGGTGCTCCCGGATGAGAATTGTGATTCTTTGTATTTTATAAACCTACTATGTATTATGAGGAGTGCCGACTGGAGCCTCGTTGACGAATCACGTGGATCTGTCTGTGGAGAGGAGTCCCATGATCGGAGGAATGGATGAGGTTGGAATTAGTTTGACTTAAGCCTTCCATTTATTGCTTTCCGGATTATTCTTCCACCCATAATTCGGACGTTTACCTGGCATCTCAATATTTGAACTTATCTTCATGTATTCCATTAATCCAATTAAAATTGAAAATTCGGAAACATTAAATAGTGTCCAGATTGTTATCTGCCCTGTATGTAAACATTTGGATGGTAATCACTTTCTCTCACAGGTCTCGTACAATCTCCCTACGAACAACGGAATCGACGTGAGATGCGATCCCAAGTGAGCTTATACGTTTCACAATCATCCTTATTGTTGATTTTCTACCCCATCAATATGAAGTTTAATGACATTTCAATATTTCAACTTTGTACTGTATTGGGACAGCATTGTATACATGGACTGTATAAACAGCGAGACAAACAGTGTTAATTTTTTGAATAGGCTATTATGTAGTTATTGATAGTTGTTTCCTTACCGAAACCTCTCATTTTCTCAGCATCTTCCGTTCCACTCTCAATGCCATTCCCCAGACGGAGGAATTACTGCAGAAGTCACGACTCCCATTCGGACTCACGCTTCATCCATTCAGAGACTGCAAGGTACGCATTCAAGATACTATTTGTTTCTAATTTTATCTTTCTCTCACGATTCTTAAAATAGCATTCTTAGGGTGAACTGTGAGAAATATCCCTAAACTTTTTAGTGTTTCACACGTAGCATATGAGAACCTTCTTTTTGGTTAAAAAAATTCCTTATTAAGCCCTTTATTTTGAAAATATTGTTATGCAGTACTGTGAGAATTAATCACACCTACACCAACTATCACTCTTGTGATTCAATCTCATATCTTGAGATGTTGAAATATTGTGATCTCTTCAGCAACTGAACGTTATCCGTGCGAACACGATCGTCCGTTGTCGGTACTGTCGCACGTATATCAATCCATTCGTTTTCCTTCCCGATGCAAGGAGGTGGAAGTGCAATCTATGCTACAAGGCCAATGATCGTCAGTTCACACATCTCCCTTTTTATGAAACAATACAACATTTTTTGCACGTTTCACAAAAAATGTGACTATTTAAAAGAGGAATTGAGAGTAAGAAGAAAATGTTAGTTTTTTTGTCAATATGATATTGGATTTAATGGGCTGTGGATGGTGTATAGTACGGTCCATATTTTATTTGTCGGCCACATGCAATAGATACAATAATTTTTTTGTATTATATTACCTGTGATTGTCAGTTCCCGAGGACTTCTGCTATGACTCGGCATCGAAGCAGTTCACTGAGGCCATCCAACGTCCTGAGATGAGACACGCCACTGTTGAGTTCATCGCTCCCAGCGAGTACATGGTCAGTATCCAATATTTTGTGAATTCTGAAATAAGGCCATAAATACGGGTAGATAGAAAGAGTAATGATACGCGAGCTGCATTGTGTTGGGTTGAGCATCGCATAGTCAATGAGGGGCTAAGTGTGTTCTTGCAGCTTCGTCCTCCTCAGCCCTCTGTCTACATGTTCATCTTCGATGTCTCCGCTTCTGCCATTCAGAGTGGTACGGTATCCTCGTTCGTTTCTCCATTTCAAAGAATTCTATAATAATTATTGATAGTGACATCCTGCAAGTATTGCTTCCTTATTTAAATTTCTCTTGATCATTTTATCTCAGTTTTTAGCTAATAATTATTGTTAATTTCACATATTATATTGTATTCAGGATACTTGCGGACGTTGTGCGATCAGTTCATCATCAATCTGGATCAATTGCCCGGAGATGAGAGGACACTGGTACGTATTTTCATCTCTATTTTGAGTCGGAATCAAATGTGATATTATCTCGATAATATTGAGCCATTGAAAGACCGAAAATCCGGGAATGTGAAGTTTTCTAGATATTTTTTCCTGAAGTGATGATGATTTCGAACCATTATTCGACTTGTTCCCGTTCATTATTTCTCGCTTATCTCTTATCTCCTCTCAGATGTCCTTCATGGCTGTGGATGCTTCTCTCCACTTCTTCCAGTTCACAACTCCAGGCAGATTGCCGAGAGAACTCGTAGTAGATGAGGTCGATGGTGAGTAATCACTCCATTCTATTCATTCATCGCCTTATCGATCCATCTAGTGTCGTCAATAGAATAATTTAATCTCAGTAGTGGATTGCGGTTTCAACGAAGATTCATAGTCTTTGTTTTTTGTCCCATCACGAATTTAAAAATAATTATTACAGACATGTTCCTTCCATCGAACACGGGTCTACTGGTGAAGTTGAAGTCGTACAAGGAGGTACGAGCATTTGTTTATTATAAAAATTGTTAATTTGCCACTGCAACAAATCATCTTTCCATATACGTTACTTTTGCCAGATCGAATAATCCTTTCCATCACTTACACTCTTTATCGGGTCCGTTTGACTAGATGTGCAGAGAGGAGAGGAATATTATTCGTTCTGGCACTAACTTCAATAATATTGCAGTCAATCCGTTCCTTCCTGACCCGTCTCCCCGAACTCTTCTCCACTCCTTCCATCTCATCCTCATCGAATGCACTCGGAAGCGCCCTCAATGTTGCCAAGGAGATGATAGTACGCTATTATCCTTTGTTTTTGTTTGTTTTTGTTTTTTGAAAGCCCGTCTATCGGTGCTGCAAACGCAATTCTGAGAAGGCGAAAATTTCAATCATTGTTTCTATCATCGTTTGCTTTCGTTTAATAACAACCAATACAAGGGTATTCATATTCCCGAATTAGAAGAGATTCCAGAGTAATTGCAACTATTTTGCAATTTTTTCTTTGAGCAATTGCACTTAAAAATAATGATATTTCAGTCCGAACTGGGTGGTCGTGTGACTATCTTCCAGTGCTCTCTTCCTTCAATCGGACCCGGCACACTCAAGTCTCGAGAGGATCCCAATAAGAGAGCGGGAGGGGTGAGCTGATTTTGAGTTGTTTAGTTCGGCAGATTAAACAGATCTATTATCGCGAGCTTGCTACCGGGAGATTAAAATCAAAGAAAAAATCTGGCGCTAATGGATTTTGTATTTTAAAACTCTGAAATTTATTTGGAATCGAAACCGTGGAGTGAAGGATTGTTGTACTGGAATGAGAAAATATCTTAGAGGAGGAGCTATAACACCGTAATCCCTATTCTCGTCTCATACCGTAATCCCTGTTTTCGTGTCAGGACTGCGACGTGACTCCGGCCTCTGACCACTACAAGAAAGTGGCCCTCGATTGCACGGCAGTTCAGATGGGCATCGATATCTTCTCATTCGCCAGGGAATACATCGATCTGGCAACGCTATGTGAGTTACCGTATCCCAGGACGAACTACCGTAGCTTAAGTGGTTGATTACTCACTACAAATTTGCAGCGGAAGTGTCCAAGTTCAGCAGTGGGACGGTCTATCGATTCCCCTGCTATCAAGCAGATGAGAATGTTGTCGAGACGAGGAGATTCGAGAAGGTTACTATTCACACGTTTCAAGCCCTGAAATGTAGCTGTTGAAACCAATGTTTCACAATCTCGTCGATAGGCGATGAAAAAACGGTAGTTGTGATTTAATCTCAAGAGGACTCTCAATAATCTCAATAATTCCTGCAGGTGTTCACTCGATATTTGACGCGCAAGATTGGATTCGAGGGCCGTGCTGAGGATTCGATGCTCAAGAGGTTCGTCTCAATATCATTACCTTCGCTTTTTAGTCTTTTAAAAAAACATTTACAGTTTCTAGTGGACTTATTTTGTATACGTTTCTTCAAAAATTACTGATATGGCAATAATCGCATGCTTCTTGAATCAATTTTTTCCTACACGTATCTTTGCTGCCGAATTGCTGATCCCTGATAACTCTCCTCTTATTCTACTATTGTGATAAGGATAGATGGATGATGAATTGTTTACTGCATTCATTAGTCAGTGATGGATTACAAGTGGGGAGAGAGAGAGAGAGAGAGAGAGAGTGGAATGATGAATAACTCACGATGGGAGATTATCAACATTTCCTGCTATCCTTATCTTTATCTGACAGGGTTAGGAATCATAAAAAAAGGATCCTTGATCTTTTTCGGGAGTAATAAACTGAAAAGGCACTACCTGCCATCCAGACACTCTAAATATGACAATTAAAATGCGTTGTTAACCTTATGTTAGTCCCTCCTAGCCTATATTTCCGTCTGCATTTGTGTCATTCCTCCCCCCCCCCCCCCTCTCCTTCTTCCTCCCATCAAGTGGATGTTGATAGATGATAAGGGTGAGAAGAAGGGGAGCGTCAATTAATCACTCCTCACATTTCGACGGACGTCTTCCTTTCTCTTCTTTTTTCCATCTCTTCTTTTCCTCCTCTCTGGGTCATCAATCTCGTATTCTCACTTGGATAGAGTAGATCAGAGAAGGAAAGAAGGAAGGAAGGAAGGATTGATAAGAAGTGAGAACACTCACACCATACCTGGATTTCTATATCGTTTTGAGCCTCGAAAAGCTCTGGTCATAGTAAATAAAAAATATCGAACCTCATTTTTTTTGATTGATTCTGAGTGCTTGACAACAATGTACAGTAATCATAAACAATGTCTATGATTTGGATGACGCCTCTCCCCTCCTCTTCTCTTCTGCTCTCCATGGGCGTTAGTTAGAGTGTTTAGTTGGATGAATGATATGCTGAAAAAGAAACAATGCGTTCATCAATCAAGTGAACTCGCC